>JARK01001656.1:87428-121884 GCA_000688135.1 Ancylostoma ceylanicum
CATCCAAATTTGAAGGTCCCGTCAAAATTCGAGATGTAAACCCCCGCACTCGTATTCCGCTTCAACCGTAAGCAAACGCGAAATTTCCAACCTAGATTCGTCAAACCCTCTCTCGTCCCCGTCTAGCTGTGAAGGTCCCATCAAATTCCATGAAATCAACCCCCGAACCCGTGAAAACCCCCGCCCGGCGCAACTACTCCAACCCCGAGCCGCAATGACCGCCCCCGCCGGCCAGTCAACGTCCAACACCGTTAGCTACATCGAAAACGGTGTTGAGTAGAAGTAGAACAGCTGATGTGCTGGCGCTGATGCGCTCCATGCCAAGTGTACGGTAACGATCCACACAAGACCACTGCATGCAAAAAAAGAAAATCCTTTAACGAAAAACAGGCGAGTTGATTCTTTTATATAGGATAGGATCAAATCAAAACTTGATGACTCTGGAAGAATCCTTACATCTTTAAATTTGAAATGAGCCCTTTTTCATAAAGTATTAAACGCTTTGGAAGAGAAGCTCAGTAACACATTAATTAACATGGAAAATGCACGCATTCATAAATTACCACCCTAGTGTAAATATGGATAGTGAAAGAAGTGTAAAATTTCCCCTGACTCTTCCTAGAGAACTACTGGATCCAAGGAAATTATCCTGAGAAACGAGTGATCAGGTTACCACGCCAATGTAAGTTGTCGTGTGAGATCTCAGCGAACACGCAAAGCCGTCTGACCGACCACTGGCTGTGGGCGTGCAAGGTGACGATCGCCTGACCTTTGTGATAAGATCTCTCCCCGTGATGCGATAGCGTTCCAAAAACTCCCCGCCGATTGCATCACGCATGGTTTTTTTTCCTGAAAAATGCATGTAATTATCGTTGGAAGCGCTCCAAGTGCTCTTTTTCTCTGCTCCCTCTTTCGGCTACACGCTCACTTCCCGTTTCGTCACTGGGTGTTCTTTGAAGTGCTGTTCGTTGGACCGACCAGTTCGGCTGCGATCTGGTGGTCGATTGACCGCCGCCATCGACTTCCTTTTTTGGTCAGCATGCAATTCTTCACTGTTTCTCAGCGCTTCAGTTAGATTCTTAAGGAATGTGTCAGCAAGTTGAACTTTACTGTACTTTGTTCCTATTGCAGCTGTCAGAAGGTGAAAGTCACGTCTTTCATCGGTAAAGTTCATTTCTTTGTGTAATCCGCACCAAGATGGTTGTGCTGTGCTCCTCGTCCTTTCCTGTCATTGCCTGTGCCTTTTCTAACAATCATCGCTGTCCGCAAGTACACTAAATGGTTCGCTTCCAGAAAATATCCTGATAAATGGCTTTTTTCTTATGAAACTAGGATATGTCAACGAAAATCCATACTCTCTCACTAGATATAGAAACTAGGTTCCTCTACAAATCGTGCTGATTTTTTTTCACAATGATCAACTACTACGTAACTCACCTTATTCTTATAAATGTAACCCTAACAGCGTAACATGTCGAGCACAAAGCCTAGCAGCATGTCCTCCCACTTGCTGCTATCCTCCCCTCAATTGCTGCCATCCTTCGAGGAAAGCGTGGAGGCGAAATTGTGCCCATCTGGGACAGTTTTCCTCATCCTCTGGGTCTAGGTGTATCATTGGATCATTCAGGGTTAACTCAGCCAAATTTGCCGTCTATCTAGCACCCATGGACATGTTTACCCATACCTAACATATATACTCAGCGGCCGCACGCACAACTGAAATTATCCAGGTTAGACGTGTTCACGCAACATGTTTACCCTGGGCAATCTCAGTGATATAAGCAGCTGCAGGCCCAGCTGTTACAATTGGGTAATCATGCCCAAGGAAATGACATTACCCCTCCTCCAGTGATGAATCTTGGCCCATTACCCTTTAAAAAACAGCATATAGAACTGGACATGAATGCATAATTAAGATTACCCAAGGTAAATGTGCTGACGCCCGTGTTAACGGTGGGTAAAGTTGAGGATTTTGATGCATTTACCCTGGGTAATCTCAATTATGCATGCCGCCGCTTGTTGCTCTCCCCGCTGTATGTGTTTCCTCCCTCTCTTACCCTTTATTTGATGCCTTAATTATCCACGTTGCGTTTTCTTTTTGAAATATTTTTTAATCCTTCTGTTTTGTTTAACGATTAAGGATTTTTCTGGCATTCGTAACAGCTTTAAATTGTTTGCATTTTTCTCTACTTTCGAGGATGGCCCGACATCTTTTTCTCAGTCAGAGGATACCTTTTTCCCTCAAAAGCCATTAAATCAAAGAAGTTAGAAGCGCCTTCTGTTTTATGGTTCTCCTCCATCTTTAAGCAAACCTGTTTACTCCGAAAAATGCCTATCTCTCGTCTCGTCCAAAATTTCTCATTGCCTTGTTTTCTTCCGTGTCAGCTAGACGCTCTACTCCTTGTGCAGTGTCAGCTATCAGTTTATCAGTGCACAAATACCTCCCGAGGTGGCACTATCATTGAAAACACCCAAAAAGTGTGCCACCCATGGTGTCGGCCGGTTTTTCGTTCCCTATTTCTCCGTATTCCTGCTACTTCTGCTTCCAAACGCTTTTTTCAGTTATCTATTTATAATGTAACAGTGTCATTAATGAGTAGATGACCTTCCTTGGCTGGGTAAGAACGTTTTGCGTGTGTTTTTATGGTTCTTCTACATCTTTTACCAATCCTGTCTCGTCAGCGAAATTCTTACTTCTCGTCGTTCCTGCATGGGCAGCCAGCATCATTCGTAGCAAGGGAATTCGCATATCAAATGGAAAGGGTATAGCCACCGGGTAAAGGTAAATTTGTGAGAGTAAAGGCTTACTCATCGTTATCTACCCATGGGTTACGCTGACAAATGCTGTAGGTGCAATGGAGATTTATTATGACGTCTATTCAATGCTGAAAGTTTTTGCTAAGTAGGCCACTTCCCAGCAGTTTAACCAGTCAGCTATCGGTGAACATTTTGATGAATACCAGGTTATTGGCAAATTTAGGCTTGTTTCCTTGTTTACCCCGGGTTATCTCTTTGATGCATGCCGGCCCGAGTTTCATGAACACCAACTTCGTACCAGCAAAACTTGTCCTAGGACCAAATGTGTCATTGATATCACCCAGGGTGAACGTAACCCCTCAAGTTAACCGGTCGTTAACACAGGCATTGAGAATTTTACCCTGGGTAATCTTAATTATGCATCCAGGTCCTGTAGATGAGGAGGCTGAAATTCTCCGGGAACGTTCATGGATACCTGCGATGATTTTTTGCGGGTCGAACCTTGCCACCATCGAAAACCATCAAACTGCAGCTAAGTTCCGCACATAATCACTGACTTAGCAGGTGGAACCTGTGTAAGTGTTCCTCAATTTGAGAGTTGTCACGGTAACCAGCCGTTTATTTACGCAAATAGTGTTTGCATTGAGTGAAATTTTCGTTTCTAAAACCCTTTGTTATCCAATTTCCTCAGCGTTCTGGTGGTTACTGCTTGCGGATTGTGTTTATTTGAGTGGTTTTGCTCTTATAGGTTTCTTGATGTTAGCCCAATCGAAAGCTGCCTGTAACAAACTGCATTTTTTGCGAAACCCTATTTGTTGCTAAAAATTTCAACTTATATACTCAGCGACCAATAATGGACTGTTCGGCGAAAAAGAAGAATCGATAGCAGTTCCTAATAGAATTCACTAATTGACAAATATGTGGTCTTGTCTAGACATCTTGTGCTCACTGATCATTCAGGGCATAAACACCCCTTGGCTGTAGTCTGTACTGTACTATGTTATTACCAGGAACATGTTATCGAGTAATTTATCAGCTGCCCACCTTCGTAAACTTTGTCGTGTTTCAATGTCAGTTCCTGTCAAATGACCGGGGACAAATTACTTATTTTTCCTTGTTTCATATATGTTAGGTCACAAACTACAACAATGGTGGTATCAGTTGTGATCGCAGTACTCCTCCCCCCGCCCCCGCCCCTTCCCCCACTTTTCTCAAGGAGGAAGAGTTGGAAAACTGTTCAAAAGTTTTAAAAAATAGACACAAATTCCATGTCAACTGACTACTATTTTCTCGTCATCATTTTTCATAAATTTTTCATTTCCTGGTTTTTTTAAATCCAAGTTATATTTTCATAACTTCAGTGCTACTCTTGCCTTCAGCCCCGGTCCTAATTTGGCAGGAGACTTTAATTTTTTCCACTCCTGCCACCTCCCTTCTCCCGCCCCTCTTCTCGACCACCACTGCAAGGTTATTATCTTTGTTCTGGGGTTAGTTGACATAAGTAGCTCGAAATTCTCCTTTAATATGTATGTTTTGCTTGGATCGGTGTACAACTGGCATGGAACAAAGCATTTATTTTTACTATTGTTTTTTGGATTTTCTTCAATACAAGTTCGGAATTTTCTCGAAGAAAGTGATTTTGAAGTATCGTGAAGGTTCCTTTTACTGATAGTTCGAGCCGCATTTTTCTATAAATTTTCCTTCATCGCTACCACTCTGTATCCTCCATCGTTCTGTGTCGTTTTTACAACTGATCGTTCTTTTCCTCGTACACCGTAATTCTGTCGCATGCCACGCCTCTTTGGACGAGTTTCCTCGAAATGTCAAAGTAATGTTCGAACTGTTACAGAAGATGTGGGAATGGCTAGTGTCACAGCTGGATGTCATGGATATTATTATCCTGACCACGTTAATGGTTGGTGGTCTATACTTCCTAGTGAAGTATCGTTTCGGAGAAGGACAATCCAGGTGAGTTGTCTAAGTCACCGTAAATACTGATATTGTAGTTGTGACCGAGTATTAGCGGTAAAAATCGCAATGCGACAGTATAACATTCATCATTTTCCTATTGTAATAAAAAATAAAGAAATAGTTGAATAATTAAATAGATAAATAAATAAATAAATAAATAAATAAATAAAGTTTGTTCGTATTGTTATGCAGCACTTTACAACCTGTATTGCTGGGTGTGTATCATCATGAGGGAAAATGGGGCGTTACCAGGCTGCTGTGATTGGCGCATTCAGTCAATCTACCAATTACGGAGGTTTAGTAACGCCCCATTTTCCTGCATTTTGATGCACACCCAGCATTGTTACTTTCTGTAGGATGGGTAACATACGCGATAGAAAACGACAAGAAATCGGGCGAGTTCAGAGTGTCATGTCGCCTAACATCGCCGGATGTCGCTTACCCATTTCATAAAGGTCTTCTCGTTTAAATGATTTGCCTAGACCTCAAACTACTTGTAGTTGAACATGTACGAGCTGTGAAAACCGCTTGCTCGCTCTCTGTCGCCGATGGTGTCCTAATCTGTAGTTTACTGGGTTTTGTTTAAATTTTTCCCCAATGAATTCGTCAAACAGTTGTAAACCATAGGCATTGTTTGGATTTTCGAACTTCTCTGTAAACAGTCGGTGAGCGACTAGTGTCGCTGTTAGACCTGAGTGATAGTAGCCCATTGTCGCCTATGCATACTTATTGCTTGTATTATATTTGCTTTTTTTAGGTACACACCTAATATTTCACCGATCACACCCACCGTCAAGCCAAAAGATATGTCTTTCATTGCTCGTATGAAAAATGAAAATAGACAGGTAAGTTCCAGTATTTTTTTTTGGAAAAGAATGGATTTTGGATCTATTGGTGTTTATAGGTATTGATTATGTACGGTTCACAAACGGGTACAGCTGAAGAATTATCAGGTCGTTTGGCGAAGGATTTCACACGTTATGCTAAGAAGGTGAGCGCTATTGATTCATGTTATCGATTTTTATGAGCTTCTATTAATTTTTTTTACTATTTCGATTTGATCTTTTCAGGCTTTGATCATTGACCCAGAAGAAATCGATGTAGACGACATGGCTCGGCTTTCTGGTGAGTTCAATCCGATGACGTCATAGAACAGATCAATAACTGTCGATCACAAATTAATCTCTAATTACTCCAGCTAAGCCTAGTTCCTGTTTTTTTTCTAAATTAGTTTTTGGTTAATTTTGTGCTGAATTATTCCAATGACTCAATTTTAATCGCTTGCAATTGATAGTTATTGATTGATTTTTGTTGTTGAGTTAGGTGGTTTACTGTAAGTAATGTGTAGTTTCCCTACATTTTCCGGTTCATCCTTATTTTCAGTAGGAGAGTACTGTATTCTCGAAAGTTATCGTAATTACAGATGCTGGGAACCTATAGTGAAAGGAGTTGACTAATTGATTTATTGATTAGCTCTATTCAGAAATCGATGATTGCCTGGTGGTGTTTTGTATGGCCACATATGGTGAGGGTGATCCAACTGATAACGCTCAACAACTCTATGAATACATCAACACAACGGACACCGACTTCAAGGGAGTCAAATATGCTGTGAGTGGTTATTGATTGATATTGATCAGTTCGACAGATTTTATGTCGAAGTTGTGCTGACATTTTGGTTCATCCCATGTTATTTTGTAAACGATTACTATTTTTGCTGAAAAGAATATTTTTGTTCCAGCTGGGTAGTATGGTTTTGGAAATTTCATGCTATGCGTTCTTCGCTTGGTCACTATCTTGAGGTAGAGTACAAGAGTACAATATTGATTTTCAGGTATTCGGCCTCGGGAACAAGACATATGAACACTTCAACGCTGTAGGAAAACTGTTTGATAAGCGACTCGAAGAACTGGGGGCGGAGCGAGCGTTCCCTCTTGGACTTGGTGACGATGACGCGAATCTGGAGGAGGATTTCATGAGGTTAGTTATACTTGCTCAGAATTCTTGCCTTTTCATTGTTCTGAAGACTCAACTGAGGACAAATATATGACTTTGCAAGTTGTCTGATATCGCTTGTCGCTTCCTATCATGTTTCCGCTCATTGTCGCCTTCTGTCGCTTACTATCGCTTGCTCTCGCCATCCGCCTAGATACGCGTTCCTTGACGCGCACTCAAAACTGCTACTATTAGCACCCAGCTAACGGCAAATATGTGACTTGCAAGTTGAATGAGATCGCTCGTCACTTCTTGTCATGTTCTCGCGCATTGTCGCTGCATGTCGCCTCTTGTCGCCTTCTGTTGCTTGCTCTGGCTATCCATATAGGCACGGCTCGACAAGGTAGTCAAAACTGTCACTATTAGCGACCAGCTAACGACAAATCTGTGACATGCTAGTTGTCTGGCATCGCTCATCGCTTCCTGTCATGTCTTCGCCTATTGTCGCTACCTGTCGCCCTCTGTCGTCTACCGTCGTTCGCTGTCGCCTACTGCCGCTTGCTGTCACCATCCGTCTAGACACGCATTGCTTGACGCGGCAATCAAAATTGCGACTATTATCGACCAGCTGCCGGCAGATATGTAACTTTCAAGTTTCCTTACATCGCTTGTCACTTCCTGTTATGTCGTCGCCCATTGTCGCTACCTGTCGCCTACTGTCGCTCGCCCGCTCGCTCGCTGTCGCTGTCCAAATCAGCGATGGATATGTGGCCTGCAACTTGTTCGACATCACCAGTCATCATGTGCTCACCCATTGTCGCTATTTGTCGCTCGCCCTCTGTCGCCTACTACCGCTTTCTGTCGCTTTCTATCTAGACACATGTTGCTTGACACAGCAGTCAGAAATACCACTTTCCGATTGATTAGCGGCCTTTTTTAGATGGCGTGAGGCTTTCCTGCCAACAGTAGCGCAGCAATTTGGATGGGAATTGAACACGGATGCTGAGACACTTCGCCAGTATCGATTGGAGTTGGTCGACCAGAACGCTAACGTGACACTTTTCAAGGTATAGCTTATTTTTTTTATTTTATTTTTCATTATTTCTATCTTTTTATTTGCATTTGCCATAGTAACGTCTTTAAATTTGCCATATTAAAGGGCGAGTATGGTCGTTTGGGCGCATTTGAACGTCTTCGTCCGCCTTTTGATCAAAAGAATCCGTTCCCTGCTACGATAGCTGTTAATCGCGAGCTTCACACCGATAAAAGCGAACGCAGTTGTCGCCACATTGAATTTGCGGTTGAGGGTGAGTTATCGATTCTTTTTATTGATTTTTTTGGGGTGAGCGAACAAGTAAGTTGTTTAGGCTCCCGTATTCGATATGAAGCCGGTGATCACCTTGCTGTTTTCCCAACAAATGATCTCGAGCTAGTCAATGCGATGATCTCAATGCTAGATTTCGATCCTGATCAGGTGAGTGTTTTATTGATTTATTGATTTATCGATTATTTCCTCTTGTTCTGTTCATCCAGGCTTTCCGTCTTATCAACATCGACGAAGAGTCGTCGAAGAGAAATCCATTCCCATGCCCCTGCACCTATCGTACCGCTCTTACTCACTATGTCGACATATGTGCACCACTAAAAAGTCACGTCCTCAAGGTAGGTTGCCACGTCATCGACGATACTGTAATTTCGTTGCGAGATCCAAAAATGTGTGGTTGTTTCTAGGCGATTAGTGAATACTGTACAGATGAGAAAGAAAAGGCACATCTGCAATTGCTATCCACTGCTAATGAGGAGGGATTGGTAGGTTTCGGCGGTTCCTCTGCGTCTCTGACCTGTCAATATTTCTGTAATTGCAGAAAGCTTACTCTCAATACATTGTGAAGGAACGCCGATCGATAATTGACGTGCTCCGCGCGCACCCATCATGTAAACCACCGATTGAGTACCTGTTAGAACTGCTGCCACGTCTTCAGGTTTGGTTATTGATTTTTTGGAGCGGTGTGTTAGGCCCCGCCCATACCCTGTGATTTGGTACCGAATGGCCGCCGCTGATTTTGCATTTTTTTTTGGCTGCCTTTGGCGTGGCTATCTATTCATTAATTTTTCTTGGCTGTGTAAGTAATCAATAAATTATTGATTAGTATTTAGGCTCGTTACTACAGTATCGCCTCGTCGCCTAAACACCAAGAAAACCGAATTGCAATCTGTTGTATCGTCACAAAATATACGATAGGAGACAGGCTTATCAAGGGAGTGTGCACCAACTACCTAGTAGGAAAGGTGAGTATTGATTAGTAGTCTCCTCTGCGTCCCCAACCCTTTTTCTATGGCTCACATAAGCCAAGATTATTTTTGTTGAATTCTAGATATTTGCCGAAATTTTGACCTTTTCGTTGCGTTCGAGCATTTTAAGGCATTTTACATTATTGATTGTTTGACCGGTACAGTATTGATTGATTTTACAGGAGGTCAACGATCGCACACCAGTCTTCGTAAGGAAATCTCAAATGCGGCTTCCACATCGTACCACAACTCCAGTGATAATGATTGGCCCAGGAACAGGATTTGCTCCATTCAGGGCCTTCATCCAGGAGCGAAAATTCCAGAAGGATCAAGGTTCCTTTCGATATTCAAAGATGTTGTGCAATTCTGCGTTATTTCTCATGTTTCGATTTAGGCAAAGAAACGGGTCCCATGATGTTGTACTACGGATGCCGTCATCCAGAGCATGACTATATCTACCAGGATGAAATTGAGGAAATGGTGGCCGACGGGGTGATCACTGATCTGTACTGTGCATTTTCACGTGCGCAAGAGCACAAAGTTTACGTTCAGGTGGGTTATTCACTGAACTTCTTTTTGATGCAGCTGCCCATATAGTTCGTAAAAATTGTTCATTTTCAAAAATCACGTGATTTGTTTCACGTCATTATGTAGTTCAAATGTGGATCACCTGAAATGCAAAAATGGTTCAAGCGACGGCAGACAACTAGCACATTAGCGAGAATCATGTGGTTCATGCGTTAGTGTTGATTGGGAGGCATTATCTGTAGTTTGACGTCGAAAAATTTAAAAAAAAACATCACTTGAATTTCTTATGATTAGTTGAATAATTTTGAATTTGTTCCACAAAAAGTGAAGATTTCTCGGAGGGTTATGTAAAGTTGCGTTAATTTGTGAGAAGCAGGTTTAAATCCATAGCCAGTCAGGAATCAATGTTTATTTTCAGAACAGACTCTGGGAGAGCCGTGATAAGGTTTGGAGCGCAATTGAATCTGGTGCACATATCTACGTATGCGGGTTAGTCTCATAATTTATTGATTTATCGATAGATTTATACCACCTAAGTTTGCATGCTCACGCGATAAATTAAGTTTTCCATGCACTTATCCGAACTAGGAATTTCCCACTTTTCCGGAATTTTTTTTCAACTTTTGAATTTCCCTTTCTATCTCATTTTTGGGGCATGGAGCGTTTTACTTGGAGGGGGCGGTGCCGCGAAGCTCTGCTATTGGTTAATTTGTCCAGCTGACCAATGACAGATCTCGATCGCACTGCCCTATCCGTGTGAAACACCCCACACGCAAATTTTCTAAACTTCTACCTTTTTTGGCTAAATGTGGATTTCATTTTTCAAAAAAAAAAAAACTTGTCTGTGATATATGCTGAAAATTTAGGGAAGAGGAATCCAGGTATTTTAAAAACAATTTATAAAATAAAAATAGTAAGGAAAAACATTTTTTATCAGTTTCTGAATACACTTACTATGAATACATAGTATATATGTTTCACACTCGACGATAGTAGGGCATTCGAGCATTTTGCCTACTTCTCTCTGCACCCTCCTCGATTCCTGCATTTTTTCTCCGGCGCTTTCTCCCTCTGGCGCCATTCCAACTATCTTCCCCAGTGGGATACACTAACATACTACATTTCTCATCCATTTATGCATACTCTTTCGAAATTTTACAATTTGGCTACTTGACTTGCTGCCAAGTTCCACTCTTCCTGATTTTACCATTTCGATAATTAGGTATTAAACAACTAAGGTAGTAAATTCAGAATAGTATTGTAAATATGTATAATCATTTCTGTAATAAAATTAGCCATCGATTTTAGGGACCTTCCCAACAATAAATTTAATGTTATCACCAGAGATTGCATACATCATTGAGATTAGCCAGGGTAAATGTGCCAACACCACACAGCTTTACCCATCGTTAACACTGGCGCCATTGGGTTTACCTTGGGTGATCCCTGTGATGCATTCAGGTACAGATTTATCATCCCTTTGAGGATTGCAGGCGCTAATGGGTGCAGTACACGTAAAAATTCCATTCTAGAATCAGAGTTTAGATGTTGACAAAGATCAATATTTTAGTGATGCTCGCAACATGGCACGAGATGTGCAGAATACTCTACAACGTATATTCCGTGAGGTCGGCGGTAAAACCGAGGAGGAAGCGGCTAAGCTATTCAAGGATCTCGAACGGCAACGAAGATACCAAGCTGATGTATGGTCATAAGACCATGAGTGCCAGTGGCTGAAGTCTGTCTCGACGCACTTTACAAGCTTCTGAATTTGGAGATTCTGTGGCAGATGTGCTCCATTTTCGGACTCCGTACATCTAGTGTAACCCTGCTGTTCGACTACGCCTTAAAATTGAAACAGACTATGTCTTCCCTCTGAAGGTGGACGCGTGCGAATGTGTTAGTTGACCCGTTCGGGCAACTATCACACATCATTATTTGCTGGTTATGTACTGTACTTGTTCTTGATTCTCTTGAAAACGCAAATAATTAGCGTGGATCGTTGAGACTGTGATGCAGCTCATGAAAATGGGCGGAGCTTACCCTGGAGAGCATTTACGTGCCTTCACCTATTTGTTTTTTTTTTTTGCATTTCTCACCTTTTTACCTTTGCAAGTCCTATCTGAAGGAGTCATATGAATTCATTTGCCCTACTTTTTTTGAATGCTACCTTTTTTCTTCTTGAAGAGATGTGCTATGTTTCAAACATCTTATGCGGGTAATTTTTTTTTCAATATCCTTTATTGTAGGCTGGTTTTATTCTGTGAAGATATTAACTATATTTTTTGGCTACACGAAGAGTGGCAAAATTTGTCCATGCTCTCTCTAGCTACTTAATTTTATCCATTCACTTTTTTTTTGTAGAACTAAGTCCAATGTTCTTGTGATAGATGACCAACTAACTGCTCTCGTCAGGATCTTTATTGCATGTTTGTGATTAATTGTTCGGAGAGTGAAAATCAATAAATCAATGATGACTACTCTACCTGAGAAGCTGCCTATGCACGGGCTGCATGCGTGATTGAGATTACCAAGGGTAAATGGGTCAATCCCCTATGTTTACCCATCGTTGACATGGGAGTCCGTATGCTTACCCTGGGTAGGCATCCCCCTGTCAACACCCGGCTGCTACCCAATAGGTAATCATACCCAAGAGTGTGTATAAGATTATTAATCTTTCCAGTGATGCATCCGGGCTCTGCCCTTCGAGAAACAACATCCACTCATCCTTGGTGAGCGAATTAGTCATGTAGATTTTTTTTCTGTGACAATTACTCAGAGATGAAGAGCAGCTACTCATCGAGTAGTGAGTCAGAGACTCGAATAGGTAAACAGTGCCGAGCACTAGGGGTGGAGATGAACAAGTAAGTTGACAGGAAGTTCTGGTAAGAAAAAAAAATAGGAATGATTAGAGGTGGAATTCTGTACGAGGATGGAAAATATGAAAGAAAAATAAGGTAGGAGGATCTGATGGCTAGGTAAATAACTGAGTAACAATATATCTAGGTGGATTGGGGATAAGTGAATGAATGAATGAATAAATGAATGAATAAGTGGATGAATGAGTGGATGGTATGAATGAATGAATGAATGAATGAATGAATGAATGAATGAACGCATGAATGAATGATTGATTAATTGAATAAAAGAGAGAAAGAAATAATGAATGAATGAATGAATGAATGAATGAATGAATGAATGAATGAATGAATGAATGAATGAATGAATGAATGGATGAATGAATAGTATGAATGAATGAATGACGGTACATGGAAAGAACACAGAAACAACATACAGTTCAAAAAAATTGAATAATTAGTTAAAGAAGTTTCAAAAATTAGAAAAATTAGAGGTTTTGGCCTGCTCCAGGCTTCTACAGCAATGGTTAAATATTGTTGCACCGCGGAAAACGAAGCCGCATTGCACCACCCACGCGGCGCGGTAGACAAGCTGATCCCTGTGGGTGTTGGGCGCTGCCGGAGTAGCCGCTTCTCATATAGTTTTCATAGCTAATTTTTTATGTGCAGTTATCCTAACATGCGCTTACGTTGTTATGCATGAAAGCAGCAATTCTGGCAAAGATCGAGAACCGTAACGCCTTGCTGATCTGCCGCGCCGCATGGGCGTTGCGGTGCGGCCTTTTTTCTACGGTGCAATAACGATTGACCATTGCTGCAAATCTGAAATCTTCCGAGTTCTTATTTGATAGAATAATTCCCATGAATCAATAGGATGCTGATACAGATGCTATGTAGACAGGAATGTGAAAGAAAAATAAGGTGAAGAAGTGGAGGAATGTGAGGAGAGAGAGACAGATAAGCGGAAGTAGAGAGAAGAAGGAGAAAAAGTAAAGAAGGAAGGACAACAAAGAAGAAAATAACAGAATGAGAAAGTAAACAGCAGTCAGTCACACATTTGAAGGAATTTGCCAGAAATCAGATAGATACACAATAATAGACATGTGTATATACCGTATAAACACCAATGACGTGTCAATATTGACAGAGGTGTGCATAATCCAGGAGTATGCCGAGAAACGCCAACCTGTTCAGACTATTTGTCTTAATTGAATCTCTGAGTCATAGGTGATCTGATCAGAACTATCGAAGAGAAATCAGAGAGATCAACGCGCGGATCAATATCGATCAATGGATGGCAGCTTACTAGCACGTTTCTGGGGCAGATTCTGCTAGAATGCGGTGGTTGAAGTTGATTTCAAAAAAAAAAAAGACGAAATGTAACCATAATTTGTACTAGTGTTGGGTGCGCTTCCTTGCGACGTGCAAAAGATGGCTATCGATCTTCAATGTGCCTTTCAGAATCTATTTGTACTATTTCTTACAAAAATTTACCAAAAACTTTTTTCAGCCCAACGGCTACATCGAAAAATGCGTGAACCTATTCTTAAGGAACGTTGGGTATATTTACCCAACGTATTTCACTTTACAGGATTTGTTGACAAGTATTGATTGACAAACGAGCTGGCTAGCACTCATGTTTCTGTCACTTTTCTCGAAAAATCGACAAATATTGACGTGGTAGATCAGAAAACCACAGGAGTCTGGTAGGATGCATCATTACAAAGATTAACCTCGTGCAAATGGGCATGATTACGTCATGCAAGGGTAAACATGTTGATGGGTACCTGGAAAAGAATTGGTTTGGGTAGGGTAGCACGTTTACCACGGATGATCTCAATGAAGCATCCGGATCGTGATCTACAACGATCGAATTGGTATGTAGGCGTGGTATCGATCGGTGTCATCATTCGCAGGTGCTGAGACCTTACTATTTTTGAGCGTCAGGCTGTTTCGTTCATAGGTTATCTTACCCAGGGATCACTTTCGTCGTTTTTCTCCTAATTTCACCTCGAAATTGCAATCTGCTTCATGCTGGAGTAAATTGTACTGAAAAATCGTTCTTTTTCCCTTCAAATTTATTTGTTTTTTCCTTTCAGGTTATACCTCGAAAAGCTACTCGTAAGCAGTAGTCATGGCAGGAGGTGTCGGTATGCCGAGCACCGTAAGTCGAATCAGTTAATCAGTAATTATCGATCGAAGAACGAGGAAGAAGTAGAGGACAAGTTAAAGCAGCCAACAAACGTCTATGGAAACTGAAGGTAGGAAGGTATGAATTTACTAAATACTGCCTGATTCAGAATTAGTTGCCTCCTAGTTGTCCAAAAAAGTTAAATTCTTGTAATCTGTCGGGATCCGCCATTGAAAAAATAGGTATCGATCCAACTACATCTGGCTAATTGCTTTGATCAATATCTGTGACTACCAAGATCACATAGTAAGACCACTAAAGCACTCTTTTGCATGTTTTTTTTTTCAATTTTACAAAAATCGGATTTTTTACGTCTACTCAGTCGAACAAGAACATAAGGAATGATCACATTTTTATTGATGTACTGCTGTTGGAAAAGTGACTGGACGCTCCTGGTTTGGCCAAATCACCCAATGCTATTGTTAACAGCTCTCGATCACTTTCTGTAACAGCTGGGTACCGGCAACGTGACATAGGGGTAACCATGTTAATAGGTGTCAGAAAAGGGTAAGTTTGGGTAAGTCAACACGTTCATCCTGGGTAACCTCAACAATGTATTCGAGCCCAGTGGTGCAAAAGTTTCCTCACTCACTGTTCAAGAAATTAAAGAAAGTTCTTAGAATCTATTAGGAGTTTCGAATGCTTATTCTAGTTGCGTCGTTGGGATTACCCAAGGTAAACGTGCTGACGCTAGCCCTAACGATGGGTAAATTCGTGTGGTGTTACCCCGTTTACCCTGGGTAATCTCAGTGATGCATGCGGCCTCTGGATACATCATCGAGGTTATTCGGGGTAAACGTGTTAAATTTGTGTGGTGTCACCCTGTTTATCCTGGCCCTGAACGCATTATCGAAATTACCCTGGGTAAATGTGTTGACGTCCTTGTTAACGGTAGGTGAATTTGTATGGTGTAAACACGTCTACCCTGGGTAGTTTCAAATATAAATGCGGCCTCTAGGTGATCTCAGTGATACGGGCCCTCTGGATGCATCGTTGAGATTACCCAGGGTAAACGTGTTGACGTACATGTTAACAATGGGTGAAACTGCGTGATGTTAACAAACTTATCCTCAGTTATGCATGTGGCCTCAGGTTCATGTTGAATTTTAGTTACTGGACCATGGGTAAGCCACGCCTCTTTCTTTGCCGACCGATAAGGAGGGAGGAAAAACGTTTTTCCTTTTACCTGTTCGAGTTGAAACCCCTTGGTAAACCTCTGAAGCTTGCAGAACTCCACTACTAACTTGTCTCTACAGCAAACTGTCACCGTATTGATCTAGGCTTTGATTTTTACCAGAAAGTTGTGTTTATCGTTGACTCAGAGACTGTCTCATCTCTGTTTCATCAAGTGACTCGAAGCTGGAAACGTGGCTTTTTTCCGGGGGGCAAACAAGCCGCCTGGGTTGACGAACCGACCGACTCCGCGCCTATATGTCACTCGGCACTGCTGCCGTGTGCGTGTGTTTGTGTGTGTGCACGCTCACTCGCTTACTGCTCCCGCCACTGTTTGAGACTTGGGGGTGTCGCTGACGGCTTATTCATTCTCGGCTCATAGATCAGGCGGCTTTCTCGATGTTTGCTGTGTTTGTAAAACTACGCACCGGCAGTAGTAGAACGGGCTTACTCGTGAGCAATTGTGCTCGGCTGCACGTCTCTCCAGTGTGTCTGCATTCCACTGCTGCAGATTCGTCGTAAGACGGCTGCAGTTCATCCGTTGAATTGCCTCTGCACTGTTGCGAAGTTCTCGTTTGCCTTCGGCTCCCATTGAGGAGCCATCCTGAAGCCTGGAACGCTGTTTCTGCTCGTCGCAGTGCAAGCACGCTCCAATCTGCATATCATGACCTACGGCCAAATGTTCATCTATGCTTATTGTTAACAAGGATGTCATTCGTAGTGTCAGAAAAATAGCAACACCCAAACCTGACCCAAACAACCCAATTAAATTTCGATGTGGTAAACGCGCTCCGTCGCTAATAGTTGACCCTCGGCCAACTGATGTTCAGCGTTCCGCGCGTCAGGCCCCGCTCAGGCAGTGCATAGAAAGTCATTGTTCCCGGTCTTTTCTCAGGGTGGACAAGTCAGCTTTGGCCAGCTTGACTAAATAGGGTGTCAGACTGAGTTGGAGCACCGTGTGAACCACATTTGGGTGTTTCTTTCTAATTTCAAGAAGGCAAAACGGCTTGACGCAACGCGTGCGGGTGGTAAGTGTCCATAGACGCGTTTCCAAAGTCACGATAATTGCTCTTCAGTTAATCATAAAGAGATAGCCTTCCAAACTACAACCCTTGTCGAAGAGATGGACGGATCGCGCGTGCTGTTTCTTAAGTGGGTTTCATACTTTTGCCGCGGCGGCAGTCGCCCATGGTTAAGCATAGGCCAGCGACGTCGCGGCGGCGTCACTGCGGCAAGGGTCCGGCGGCAAGAGCTTGCATACTTTTCTGCCGCGGCGACGCTCGGCGACGTCGCCCAGCAACGTGCGGCAATGATTGGTCATGGGTGTATTTTGCCGCCCGGCGACAACATTTGCCGCGCAGCCACTTTTGCCGCGGTGACGCCGCCGCCGCGGCGGCAAATGTATGAAAGGCCCTTTACCGTCGCGGCTGCGGCAGAATCGCGGCGGGACCTACTCGACGCTCTCATTTAGAGCATACTCTCTCCGCAGCCCTCGTCTAAGTCCCGCCACGATTGCGACAGAATTCGTCCATCTTTTCGAGGACCGTACTGAGTAGCTAATAATGAAATTCTAGGTCGGTGTAGTAAATGCGCTCTAACTACAAAACTCTGACCCACTGACACGCGACTGCATTAATGGACACTTCCCCCTGCTAAACACTATTTTTTCTGATTTTTCTCCACTTGAAAGTATTTTTTTTCATAAATTTTCTCGCTATCTGCATCCAATCTCCGTCTATACTTCATAACGTAGTAAACCCGCTCGAAGCCACATATCCTGACCCATCACCAAAGCTTCATTTAGAAAGCGCGCTCCAAGTGACATATTGTGACCCATCGCCAACACCGCAATCTCATCGTTTCCGACTATAAATCAATGCTATTTTTATAGAAACATCCGTACTATGAAAATATTGTTGCTACTATGCACCTGTACAATCGTTGCTGCACAAAACTATGTAACAGTCAGAACATCTTACGGTGTTGTTCAAGGCCGTAGGGTAGATTACGGTAAGTATTTGTGCATTTGCGTACCTCACACAACAAGTCTCCCAATTGTGTTTTCAAGGTAACGACAGAAATGAACTATATTACGGTCAAGCTGACATATTCCTTGGCATACCATACGCCCAACCACCCACTGGTAAACTACGATTCAGGGTAAGTAAAGCGTAGAATGGCGAAGTATGGGCGAATCGATAATTGATTGATTTTAGGCGCCAAGGAGTGCGAATCCGTACAATCAGATCTACGACGCGACATACTACCGGCCAAAATGTCCGCAAGCGAATGCTGGGAACTATGTAAATGAGGATTGTCTATACTTGAACGTCTTCACGCAAAGGGTAAGTTGTTGTCGCTCGTTGTCGCTCGCTATCGCTCGCTCACCCGCTGATGCTTTTGATGCAGCAGTGTGAACATTCACGTGCTGCGGCTAGAATACTATTTTGCACTTGTAACCATCACGCTTGTACTAAAGATTCAATGGAGAGCATTGCACAACGCCAATTGTCGCTAGTTGTCGCTCGCGCGGTGTCGCCGCGTGTCGCTCACTATGTTCTCGCATGCTGCTTTCACCTTTTCCCAAAATTATTAGAGACATGCCTTCATTGTCGTCATTAACGTCCCATTCTCCTTAATGATATTTTTCTCACAAATCCAGCCAAGTCTAGCCATGTCGCTCATGTCCGCTAACAGTCGCACCATGTCGCTTATGCCCGCTAGTAATCGCCCCATGTCGCTTAGGCTTAGTTATTCAGCATTGTCATTTCTCCATATTTAGTCAGCAGTTCTCTCCTTTCTACATAGACATCGTAAAAGCCGCTGGAGTCTTGAAAATAGCCAGTTTGTCGCTTGCTCTCGCTCGCTACCTCTGCACCTCATCTACTCTAAGCTCATCAACAAGGCCTGCCCACTGGACATATTTCCGACTAAACACCAGCTTTCCAGGCAGGAAATCAGTCAGCAGCTGGTGCAGTCATGGTGTTCATCGACGGTGCGAACGGATTCGGCCAAGGTGGTTGCGACTCAACGACGCAGAAGGGCATTGTTCGCAACTTGGTGTCGCGAGGTGTCGTCGTCGTTACGCTGCAGTACCGATTAGGCGCGCTCGGTGAGCTTTTTTGCGATTGGCTTGGTAAGGGGCGTGTCTGCTGCTCGCATGCCATTGGCCAGAGCCAGCAGTACACATTGGCATTCAAATAAATACAGAATCTGATAATCTCGTGAACACTACATTTCGAGTGCGAATGCAAGTAAAAGCGTTGATGGGCCATATTTGCTATCCTATCTGGTCTCTAGACTCATATCTCTCTGCTAACCAATCAAAGCCGAGATAAACCCCGCCTCCCTCCACTGAGAGGACAACAAAGCCGAAAAATTCTAATTGAGGCGTGAAGATACAGAAGGAAGTGCTGTTCCTAACAAGTCATTGGAGGGGTGTAGGCTGACAAAGAGGGTGGGGGAGAAAACGGCATTTAAATTGGCAGCTCTGCCACGCCTACTGGAACAAAAACGTTTTCGCTCCTGTTTTAGACAGCTCCCGACATATCACTAGGGTGCGTGATAAGAGGTACGCTGCTGGGCTGTGATTGGTCCATTCATGAGCAGGCTGCAGCCTTTGAAGGTACACTGGGTGCCAATAGCGGTGACCCGTCTGCATCCTTGAAAAGAACACGGCGCGACCGCGCCGCTCGAGCGAGAATCCTCTCCAAGACATTAAATTATGCGGTTTTCTTGATAGTCACTTAGTTTTCTTACTAGTTATCATCAAATGTGATGAACAACTATCAAGAAAACCCAGACTCGTCATTGCGGCGACGATTCTAGCGTGAGCGGTGCGGTCGCGCCGCGTGCTTTCCGAGGCCGCAGACGGGTCACCGCCATCGACGCCCACTGTACGAACGGCGCTAGGGAGAAATAGACAGGTTTTCTAGGGATGGGAAAAAAGATGGATGTTATCAGCGCCGATGGATTGTAGAAAGACGGGAATCGATGTCATTCAATGCGTTGAGTTCGAAGAACCAAGCTGAATTTGGGAAGCATGCGCGTGCGGTGCGGTCGCGTCGCAGCGTACATCTTGGCCGCCTCCCTAGCACTAGCGTGTTGGGAGCAGTTGTCTCTAGACAGCTCGTCCTCTAAATCGCTAGATGAGTTTTCTACGTTTTTGTCCTAAAAGCTCACATGTATACGCAATGAAACCAGCCCTTGTGAACCGCGTTCCTGCAGGAAAATCAAAAAGAAAGAAAGCATTCAGAATTTGTATCAAACGGGTTTCTGCAAGAATGAGTAAGAGTTTTTGGCCTCGCTACTACTTCGAAAGGCGATCATTATCCAACAGACTGCTACATAACGTGTTTGATAGAACAGGCACCTTTATTGTTCAGGCAGCGATGTCGTCGAAACATACTTTATGCTACAAAGAATTTAATTATTGCATTTCAATGCTTATCAGATTCATCGTTCATATGCTGAAAATCTCGCAAGTCAACACTTTTGAAAACGTGAACAAGTTTCTAGAAGAATAATTATGAGAGTGACATAGTTGAACTTTATGCTCTCTGTTTTGATTCTTTGACCCCGGGTATTTTTTTTTCTAAATTAAAAGGAGATTTTTTAAAAAGTGAAATGCCTCACAAGGAACCTGTCAGGAACAGCCAAGTTTTTCGCGCAATGAATATAGGCAAGAAAGACTAATGCTGAGCCTGGGGCTATATGCATCATTCAGATTACCCAAGGTAAACGTGTTGACGCCGGTGTCAACGATGAGTGAAATTTGGATGTGTTAACAGGTTTACCCTGAGTAATCCTAATTGCGCATTGACGCCTGTGTCATCGATGAATAAATTTTGGATGTGTTACCAAATTTACCCTGGGTAATCTCAATTGCGCATTGACGCTTGTGTAAGCGATGAGTAAATTTTGGATGTGTTAACAAGTTTACCCTGGGTGATCTTAATTGCGCATTGACGCCTGTGTCAACGATGATTAAATGTTGGATGTGTGGATAAGTTTACCCTGGGTAATCTCAATTGTGTATTGACGCCTGTGTCAATGAGTGAATTTTGGAAGTGTTAACAAGTTTACCTTGGGTAAGCTCAATTGCGCATTGATGCCTGTGTCAACGATGAGTAAATTTGGGTGTGTGGATAAGTTTACCCTGGGTAATCTCAACTGTGCATATGGTCTCAGGCCATGGATGCATTATTGAGATTACCCGTAATAAACGTGCTCAAATTTACCCTTTACCTGCCATTCGTCAGCATGTTTACCCATGCGTGACGTTGCCTTTGCCCAGGGTAGTCATACTCATGGGTAGGAAGTTACGCATTGTCCCCGTGATGCATTCAGAACGCGAAGTAAGCTACAGTATTCCATGATAATTGTCGAACACACGTATTACATGAAGCATAACGAGCATGTGAAACATGTCCTAACACGTGTTGCATCATGTTGCGCGTGTCAGCAGCGTGCATGTGGGACCAATCTATTGAAAATGAGAGAAAAAGTTCCACAGCAGCTTTTGATGTTGAGGTGTGTGGTTGGTTTTCAGAATTTGTTATCGGTATGAATATTTTTGCACATTCCAGGGTTCTTCACCACCTACACTCAGCAGTTCCAACCAAACCTTGGCATGCTTGACCAGGTGGGTCCGGCGTGCTAGAGCAAGAGTGTTAGAGTCATTTTATAGAAGATCCACTCTCCAGGTGCTTGCGCTTCAATGGGTAAATTCGGAGATCTCAAATTTTGGCGGTGATCCAAATCGTGTCACACTATGTGGACAAGGAGACGGTGGATGCGCCGTGTCTGCACATACACTCAGCCCGATGAGTCAGAGTACGTCAAACTACATTATCGATTAGCTACGCCCACACAGTGACAATACGTACACTTTCCAGCTCTCTTCCAACAAGCTATTATTCAAAGCGGACCGCTGCAAGGCTGCTATTCTGCGGACCTATCCAGCAATGCACCAATACAGTCTACATCGACACCGGTGCTACAGTATGATCCCGGTGTACCGTATACGCCAATATCGTCACAAGTGAATCAGAGCCCCTACAATCAAGGGGGTAGCGGCTATCAACAGAATATGAACCAGGGATCAAACTACAACAATGCGGGGTCAAACTACAACTACGGTGGGAATGTGCCCACCGGCACTGGCTCCACTGGATATGGTGTACCCAATCCAAGTCAGCAACTGGCGCAAGAGGTATATCATTAATTGATTGATTGGTGAGGTATAATATCGATTGATTGTGATTTTAGCTTTGCAATATCACGCCAGAACAATGGCGTCGTGGTGAACTTGGCGACTTGAGCAACTGCTTACACAATTATACTGTAGACGTCTTTGTGAAGACTGAAGGAGTGAGTTTTAGCTATCGAAATTGAATATAGATTAGGATCGAATCGTTTTTTAACTAGAATAGTCGTATATATTGATTTTTTCTGCGGTTTTATTCTCGCAAATTGTGCGGTGAGAGTTGCCAAACCCCTTTTTTGTTTTAATTTTTAAAATTCATCTGTCATTTATTTAGTTCACTTCCTTGCTTATTCACTCGATAAAAAGTAGATCACAATAAGCAGTTGTAGGTAGGGCACCCTTCTGCGAGAATCAGTTGTCACATTTTAAAAAAAATTACTTAATGATGTAGTTCAAAAATTGCATAATCTCGGGTGCACTCCACAGGTGCACTCCGTGATAGCCCTATTTTTTCCAGCAGCCATAATCCGTAAATTATTGCAAAAGTCAAAAAGAAAATAAACCAAACAACACTACAAGACGTCTTGCTCCTGGGAACCGCGACGCTTGCGAGACTTGCAAGCGGTCGCGGCGCGGCTGCCCATCCCTCTTCGCCTGCGGCTGAAAACAGAACGACAAAGTGCGGGTAGGGCTTTCATTGCATAAATAAGCCAAATGAATAAAAATCGCAACAAATGTTGCTAATTTCAATTCTCTGGCGCTGGCGGAGAGCTGCAACAGTCGCGTTTCAGCCGTCTGCACAGCCTTAATTAGGAGGGGGAGGCGGCCTGAGGACAAGAAATATGGTAGGGATACTGTGAATACTATAAACTGGATGGCGTACATCATCATATAATTATTTTGTTATTTTGAATTTAATATGTTAACTTAAATAACGTATACGTAGCAGATCATAATGTGACAGTACAATAGTGGAGAATAAGTTTATTGATAGCCCTTCATCCTGCTTGTAGCATCTCAAAAAATCAATAAGTTCGATTATCAACTAACCTTCCAGGCCAAAACCGCTACCTGGATGATAGTGCGCGATGACACGTTCCTGCCGGATACCATTCAAAACCTCGCCGCACGCCGTCCACCCATTCCTATTATTATAGGAACGGTTCAAGATGAGGATGCAGATTACGGTACTTTGCACTACAGTACCTCACTGTCCTCTAGGAATGCAATATCCATCTGTTCCAGCATTCAAACTCGTAGCTGACGGACAAGCAAATCTCAGCCAAGGAGAGCTGTTCAACACGTGGATGGTGGATTTCGCCAAGAAGAATAAGCTGAGTCCGAGTGCGGCTAGTCAGGTTAGTTAGACTACAGTTAACTAGGCATTGCAAATTGTGACAGATATCGCGCTCCATTTCAGATTTCTAACATTATCACACAAAGCTACAACATTTCAGCTAACGGTCAGCAGTATGATAACAGGTGAGGTGCTTTTAATGCAAGCGACAGCTGGCGACAACCAGCGACAAGTCGTTGACCGCATGCCAATAATTTTTTATTTCCAGCGGCTACCCCGGGCAGTACAACCCCCAGATTGGTGGAGCCAACCAACCACAGTACCAACCAGGCAATTTCGGACATGCTAACGAGGGCAACGGCTACGGTAACCCGAGTGGCTGTACAGAATGCCAGAAGAAAGCTCAGGCTGCAACGTCCACAGTCGGTTACGGTAACATGAACTACGGATACAGTACCCAGTCTCAGGGATACAGTAACCAGGAAAGTGGATATAACTATCAGACCAATGGCTATGGAACAGTGGGCGGAACTTACAATCAATCATCAAGCGGCTACAATAACCAGAACAGCTACAATGTCCAGTATGATGGCTACGTTATACCCACACCAGGCGGAAACGGGCAAAATATGGGATACAGTACCCCGAGTACCGTATACGGCGGCCAGACTAACGGCTACAGTAACTCCAACAGCGGTTACTCGACTCAGAGCAGCGGATATACATCGCAAAATTCGGGATACAATACCCAGAACAGTGGCTACACATCACAAAGTTCGGGATACAATAGCCAGAGCAGCGGATACAGTAACCAGAACTACGGCTACGGTAACCAGAACTATGGTTACGGTAATCAGCCAGGTGGTTACAATCAAGGCAACAATCAATACCAGAATGTAGGGCCAGTTAGTCAAGGTGGAAATCAGGGTGGAATGCAATACGACCAAAATGTAAGTTTGTGACGTTTCCCCTCCCCGTTCATTTGATGCATATTGATTGTCGCCAATTCAGACTGGATCTAACTATGTCCCATCGGTCGCGAACAATCCACAAGCAATCTCGTCGTTAAGATTCATATCACAGGTATGTGCATGGGGTGGAGTCCCAGTAGTAAAATTGCGAATATCGATTGATTATCGATTGATTGCAGCTGCAATCTGACGCCGGAATAATGTCGCAGACCGCGACACAAATCGATTCGTTCATGCAAAATGGAAATCAATATGTCAGGCTTTATCAATTCACACATGTTAGTGATCTAGGACGACAAAATACACCGGATTTGGGATCATGGAAACGTGAGTGATAAGATTTTCATGATTACGAGATACGGTAGGAAGTCATGAGTGTTGAATTTGTGCTTAGCGGAGCTACCTTCAGCTCTCCGCCTTTTTTCGGGCGTGGAACGTTTTACATGAAAGGAGCGGCGCTCATGACCTCTGCGATTGGTCAACTGATCAGTCTGACCAATGACAGAGCTCCGCCCTTCCCGGAACAGCGCCCCACACCTTTTTTTTTGAATAAATTTAGTGTTAAAAGTTTTCAGCTGTCCTCAAAGGCCAAGATATGGTATTCTTATTCATGAGTGAGACAGTCTGGGGTTCTGGCACACCAACAGCAGACGACTGGCGAATGGCCGATCAGATGGGAGAGCGATGGACACAGTTTGCGAAGGAAGGGTAAGAGTTTGAGTTGAGGTTGGAAAATTCACGAAGTGCTAGGACGATATGGGTAATAATGTTCAAAAACACTCAGGATTTCAATTAATTACTAGATGAACAAGCGTAAACGGACGTTTATGATTGGGCGCACGTACATGCAATTTCCCTAAGGGTTAATAGCAGCCGTCCACAACTCATCTTGAGACAGTCAGGATTTGTCTGTGATCTCTACGTGCCTGCAGCGCTGGTTGCGAGAGAGCTTACAAGCACAAAGAGATCACAGACAGCGAGGGACTCACCCTGGCTCCCCCCTTTTTTTCACCACCCCCTCTAGTCGACAGTTGATGTATGTCTCAAAATATTTTGGAGCTGTCACAAAAAAAAAAAAACTCAAACCATGGTTAGTAACAGCGGATTACAATAATGAGACCGACAACTGATCCACCAATCTGCTACCATATCCTACTGCGGTGAAACTCGTCCACTCTCGCGAGACTTGGACGAGTTAAACCTAAGGGGGATGGGAGAGTAGATGTGAAGCTGTATCCCCCGTACTATGCTATAGTCCTCAGTAAAAAAATAATGATAGAGCCAAAACCACATAAAGTGAGCGTCGATAACAGTGCGTTTCTCGCGGGCTCAAGAAATACGCGGCGCCTCCGCAACGCTCACTCTGGAATCGCATCCATGATAGCAAGTCATGGGATTTTCTTGATAGCTTTCCATCCTATGTGATATCAACTGTCAAGAAAACATCAGAACTATCAAGGGAACCCTATGATTCTCCGCCATGGCGACTATTCTAGCGCGAGCGGCGCGTTCGCATCGCGTGTTCCGCAAGTCTGCAAAAAGCGCACATCCATTCGTGCTCACTGTAAGCTTTCCTGGAAAAGGGTGACAAATCAACGCAGTCTTCGCTATGTTTCGACCAATATCTTCGCTTTGAGTTCCTTCTGCCACCCTATTCATCAACTTACCGTATAAGATGGGCATGACCGTCTAAAAACCTACGGTACCTTAAATTTGCCGTGATTACAGACAAGTTTCCAATTGGCCGACGTCGAATCCACAGAACTACAATTACTGTGACCTTAATCGTCAGCCTACCGTACAAAGCGGTTACGCGCAACAGGCACGTACCGTATTCAACAATCAAGTCTACCCGATAGTGCAACAGGTATTCGCAAGAACGGATCAATAATTGATTGAAGTAGAAAAACTAAAAATCAATCTTAGACTCAAAACTCGCCGAGGCTTTACGATGCAACAACACCTCGATCGCAACCTGCCATATACAGCAGTTCCAATTTCGTCCAAAGACCCGTACAAGTGCAATATTCGTCGAACGGGCCACAATCGAGCACATTCCAAATTTCTTTCCAACTGAAAAACGTTCCCGGAGGAAAGTGACGGCTTTATTTGTATGTATTTAGATGTTAAATAAAGTCACATTTCTTCGTTATTGATTTTATTTTGAAATTGTGGTGTGGTTTCCAGAGGTTTACTGGATGTCTTTTTTGTTTCGCGAAGTCAAAAAAAAAAAACAGCCACAGTGAACTGCAAATGGCCTTAGACGGTAAGTGGTGGGACCGCGGCGCGGCGTTCTTGGGCAGAGACACCAGAGCCAGCATACAGAGCCCCTGTGTCTCTGCCCAAGAACGCCGCGCCGCAGTCCCGCACCTTGTCTACGGTCGTTTGAAGTTCACTGTGGAATCCAGAGAGCACATCTGTCACAAAGTGGTATTTTAGTCACATGCTTGCTAATTGGTGTTTCTGCAGAAATGACTGCTACTGCGTGACCACCGATCGATAGCTATCATCAGCACTACGTCACTACAAATGTCACAAGTACGATTGATTTGAGGCGTATAGATGTTACAATCTATATGTAGTCCGTAAAAAATCGGTGGGCACCCCTTGGCGCGCGTCCCCGTCAAAATCGGATACTACTGGTTTTCCGGAGACGCAGCAGCCCCAATTCCAGAGGATCTCAGCCTCTTAGGCTGGGGCTGACTGGTTAGGGCTACGCCCAAAGCTAAAATATTGAATGAGCAGCAAATACCTGACGGTGCACTTCCTCCTTTCTTCCAGTTGACCGCACATAGTGGCTGGATACGCCCCGCGCATGTCATCCACATCTGTTAAAGTTACGCGGCTATTTATTTGACAGTAACTTAATTTACAGCAAGGTGGCATTATATGCACAACAGCACAATGATACCACAACAAGGGCAGGCAGTGGAGACTCCGGAAAACTGATCAAAATGATGAAACACTTATGTTACAAGAAGAAATGGCACACTTAGTTAGTACAAAGAGTAGTAATCATTTGACTACTACATCAAACAGTGAGACTTATATGGCAGAGGATCAAATGAGATTCACAGAGAAATGAAAGGATTCACGTCATAATTCCATCAGTGATGCACACGTCAAAAGAACGTGCGAATGAGATCTAGAAGCCAAGAGCTATAGCCCCTTCTTCTACGCAGAACATACCCCTCATCACAACAAAAGATAAAGAAATGTCATGGCTATAACGATTAATCACAACCGAGTCAAGCCCCATCGTGAAAGGTAGAGCCAAGAACAAGGGAAAAGACAACAACACAAAAACAAATGAAAGAAAAAAGAATAGGTGAATAAGAAATGAAAGGAAAAAAGAAAACAAAAAACTGGAACAACATCTACAGAATTATTCACAGGAACGTCCATGAACAACAGACAACCATTCATGGATAGGATATGCCCCGCCCTCGATTATGATTGGTTGGGCAAGACACTTGGATTGCAAAAGAAAAAAAAAACAACATGCAAATGCGTGTTGTGCGTTCAAAATAAAATCAATTCACAGGAAAATTGATGACCATTACGAGATATACCGCTCGAAAAGCGTTCCAACTTTCATAGAAGATCAGTCACGTCTGTCCACTCGTGTAGGGGCAAGCGTTTTCCGACATGTATGACTAGACAACTATTTCCAAGCAATTACTAAAACAATGAATTAACGGCTGCAAAATGCTGCAGGTAGATAGAACTGTTGCAATCAATACCTTTCAAATGGCTAGTGACTGCGCATTGCGTTTGCTTTCTTTGATTTCGACGTAGGATTCTGGAAAGCAATACAATAAGAAATTGGGAATCAGTGGCGAATTCAATTTTTCTGGCTAGTTTCCAAATCACCTCGCCAGTGGTTTGGATAGCTTCAGTATTGTGATTTTGCTGGACTACGGTGGCTCCATTATTATTGGAAGAACCTGCAAGATCAATTAATTGTAATCAACGGCAATCAACGCAGTCTACGTAACCTTTTGAGCCATTTTGAACACTCGCACTTATTGCCAGTAAGCAAAGTGGCCTTGTGGGCGGAGCTTCTACACTTCAACCAATTGCAGCTTGGTCTTGTAATTGGTTGACATGGACGCATTTTGGACTGTTACATCTTCTTTTTGTCTCTCTCAAAACCAGAATAACTTTCATATTACAGTTGGCAAGGAACTAGGCTGTAGAGGGTTGTACGTGAAAAGGGCGGAGGCTCTAGAGGGTTGTACGTGAGAAGGGCGGTACAGCTGCGCTCTACGATTGGTCAGTTAGATGAATTACTCAAAAGCAGAGCTCGGCAGCAGTGCCCTTTTCAAGAACAACGATCTGCACAGGAATCAATTTTGCCGTGGCGAAGTTTGCTTAGAGCAGTCTCCTTTGCATTCTCACACTTCCAACAATCTGTTAGTTTTTTAACCTTTAACCTATCGGTCGATTGCAGAGACTGGCGGGATACCGGAACGCTATTGAAAGCTGTGGGCGGAGTTTAGCCAACCCGTCAGGTATCAAAAACATCTTATGACGTAACAACAGCCCTACTTAATATTCAGCAAACTTTCAAAGCTTTTTTCTCACCCATCTGTTGCGGCTGCTGATGTATTCCTGAAACGTTGCCGAGTCCATTCTGATGTGCACCGATTGCGTTCGAATTGGGAGATCTGACTGAAAAATACTTCCTGACACTTATGTCCGCTCATCTTCTCTATACGAATAATAAACTAACAATGTTGAATGCACTCGTAAATACGGCGCAGTGTATCCTCTGCAGTACGCATCGAGGTACCATGAAGTTCTGGAGCTGATCTTCCCGAAGCCAGAAGTTGTATGTCTAAGAAAGCCATCTTCAGATATGTTCACTAAATCCTTGTGTAACAATCTGTTATGCTTCATCGTTCTCACTATTTAATAGACTGTCGTAGTTAAACGGTGGAGTAGATGGAGATGCAGCCCGTGCTCCTCCGAGACCATACGGGTTATCGCAAGGCACAGGAAGTGAGCAGGCAGCATTCATAGGTGCAAAGTTTCCTGAAATACAGCAGAAATGTCCAGATTTCTCCGAAAAGCATAGCTGAGAAGAAATCTGTGGCAAAATCTGAGTGGCAAAAGAAGGAAATTCAGCAGATCACCTAGCTGCCATGGGTACATGTAAGGGGGCGGAGAATGACGCAACATCTGCTGGTCTTGAAGACCGAGTCCGGTACCTGTTGAAATTTTTGAAGAGTTTTTCTCACTTCACCATCTCATACTCCCAGATTAACTCACCTTGTGACGACATGGTGGCAGAGTGGTCTTGGCCAGATGCAGCTGAAACGAATAATGAACATCCTTACTTAGTAAGCTTCACTGAGCGTCGATGGAAGTGTGTTCTTCGCTGACCCGCGCGCGTTGGAATAGTCATCATCGCACCAAATCATAGTGTTTTTTTGAATTCCTTTCAATCCCATTTTATGTACAGTCGTTCCAAAAAATACTTGCCTCCGGCATCCACCGCCCGTCTGCTGAGCCGCGCCGCGCCTCCTATGCAATATCATACGTGCTGCGACGTGGCTCAGGCGACGCGCAGTGTAGCGTGAGGCAAGAATTTTTTTTTGGAAAGACTATATGTTTGCTCATTCCTCGAGTGCTCCAACATCTTCCCACTGCCTACCACGTTTGAAGCTAAAGTTTCCACACTATCCCAAGAGAGAGGATCCAGATCAAAAACTGAAACAATGAAAAATTTACAGTGGTGGTCTTGTTCGTCCGAAACATCATCTTAATGTGGAAACAGGGAGCAACAACAGCTATGCACAAGAAGTTTATAACAGAAACACACGAGAACAACGATGTGGGGCACTATGAAGTTGATGAAAGTTCAAGAATCAATATGTCATCAGGAGCAATTAAAAATGCGAGAAAATCCTGTTTTGCAAGAACGTAAAGGCGCGCGCGACGGTCGCGTTGCGTGCTTTTTGAATCCGCGAAAAACGCACTTCCACTGGTGCGCACTGTGCAGGACAATCGCCCTCCATGGAGTAGAAGTTGCGTCGCATATACGCGCGCGAGCTTATCCATTCCAAGCGTTCAAATTCTTAGTTAAAGTGGTGTAGTGCGAGTGGTTTTTGGCAGGATTGGAATGGATCAACTCGCGCGCGTATATGCGACGCAACTTCTACTCCAGGGCGAATGCTCTGTACAGTCGAGTTGTTTCGACAGTGCATTTGCCGCGATAGCGGTTCAATCGGCACGCGGCACGGTTGTCTCAACCACTGCTCTCCGATCAGTACGATCGTATCGTTGAGTTTTATCGCTTGTTTCTTTCTATAGTTGTCGTGAAAACTAAGAAAGAGCAACCATATGAAAAAACAAGCGGTAAACTTATCGAAGACACTGGATTGATCGTTGGTCAACTATTTGACCGACCGCGCTGCGTGTCCCAATGCCAGCAGAACCGCTGTCACGGCAAACGCACTGTCGAAACGGATCGACTGCATGTCCCAGACGCAACTCTCAAAATTACTCACCATTACTCGGCTCGATATTACATGTGTTGCGAACTAGGAACTGTTTGGTCCTTGCATCATTAGACGGGGTAACCTCGACTTGTTCCCTGAAGATGTTTTCCTCGTCACCGTCTTCTGACAGGTCATCGCTGCTGAACGAATCCGGTCTAGGGCGCGGTGTCATGGGGAAACGACGATTATTACGACGATCGCAGACTGAGTTCTCGGGAGATGACTGCACTGAATTCTCCGCACTTGCCAAGATATTTGCATCACCTTCTAGACGGAGTTGATCAATGGTCGGCAGAGGAATAGGTGATACATTCGTTCCGTTCTGATTCACTCCTCCTTTATCGATGATAGCTCTTTCTGCTTGTTGCTTTCCAGTGCACTGATGAGTGTGAGCTGATTCATGGTCGGTTCGTCGCTTTTGATTTTGACTCCTCTGAGAATTTGCTTGATTTGAATGGCTTCTTTTCAGTCCTCTTGGCTGTTCTTTCGGAGTGTTCTTAGTTTGGTTATCTGCTCCGAGCTGGTTATTCTTTCCCGCGACTGGCGGCGGTGCGGCGATCTGCAAGAGAGGTAGTGTTATATTTTTTTATCTTTCGCAGGTGAAGTTCTAGTAGAGGGCAATGAATATAAACAACGGGAGCTCAAAGTGTTAAAAGAAAGTTTCGGAAGCGGGTTAGTACGAGCACGATAATTGTATAAGTGGAATTGTGGCAATGTCGTTTTTCATAAGTGGAATTTCCACATTTTTGCGACAGACAGACTGCACATGCGCGGCTGACATCCGCCCGTGCGGTGGGACCCACGGCAATCGAGAAGCGCAGTGAAGCAGCGGATAGACGTAGACGGGAGAACCCACCACCTTCGTGAATTTCTCACGCGTTTCGCGCAATTTCAACATCAGAGAGGTGTACTACGTCCTTAACACCTCAGAATAGTACAAAATCTTCGAAACGAAGAAAGTGCAGCCTCTTCGGAGCTGACTGTCGACTGGCACAATTACGGAATGAGAAACGGAGGAAGCGGTGAGGAATGGTAAGCTTCTAGGTTACGGCAGAGTAGGCGGCGACAGAATGCTACAAGTAGTCGACTTACGGTTACAGTCCTTTCGCTCCGCTGCATTACCATGATTTTTTGTGGTTCCGACTTTACTTTTTCATAAAAGAATGGCCTGTAGTCGACTCTTTGCTGCAATAATTTAGATGTTTATGGGTAATTCCCGAAATGAAAAGGCATGAACATACTCGTTTCATGTTTCGTCTTGAACGCCGAACTGGCCATGGAAATTCCGGTAGCCGTATCCATGTTGACATTACAAAATTCCTAAAATCTGGCTTTTGATCATGACGCTAAAATTTCCTCTTACCAGAGGAACTTACAGAAAATCAATGACAGTCCGGGGGACATCTGCTCCGACCGTATCCAGCACAGCTACATTGTGAAGATGCAAAAAAAAGGGAAATAGGTAGGAAAGTAAATTACGTAAAAATCTTCTCATAAGGAAATTGAAGTACAACTTGTGAAATTAATGCATATTTGTTGAGTATTAGGCAGGCCCTGTTCAACAGGGAGTCAAAGTCCTTCAAATGACTTATAGTCTTTCCGAAAAATTCTCGCCTACCGCTACACTGCGCGTCGACTGAGCCACGTCGCAGCACGTATGATAATGCATAGGAGGCGCGGCGCGGTTCAGCAGGCGGGCGGTGGATCCCAGAGACAAGTATTTTTTGGAACGACTGTATCTCCACTAAAATTGCCATTTGATTGGGTTTGATTCGAGGATTATTGTAGTATGGGAGCAGATACACCTTCGAAAATACAGTTATTCCAAAAAATACTTACCTCCGGCATCCAGCGCCTGTCTGCTAAGGCGCGCCGCGCCTCCTATGCATTATGATACGTGCTGCGACGTGGCTCAGTCGACGCGCAGTTTAGCGGGAGGCAAGTATTTTCTGGGAGGACCATACAAAGACTTTGATGTACGTGGCACCGAGTAATATCGGAGCAGATGTCTCACCGGACTGTCATTAAGTTTCTGTGAGGCACTACATTCAGAATTCATAGGAAAAGCGTTGGGAGGAAGCCTAGAAATCGTCGTAGGCTTCACCGTGGTAGCCGGAGTCTTCAATGGAGGGAAAAAGACGCGCAGTCGCCGCGAGACCGCAATCGCGTGCGGCTGAGCTGCGCCAGTGATGCGACCACGCATGCGACATCAAGCGCATGCACCTAGTATAAACTGCCCTAGAGCCGCAGGCCCGCGGCATATGACGGCGTGGAGTGCTGTAATTGATCGGCAGCGTCTTAAGACACGTCGCTTTACTTGTCTTGACATGTTGTTAACAAGTCCGGCACCGGCAACATGTTTTGACTTGTTAGACACGTGCAAGCGAGTTGCCTTCACGTGTCAGCCTTTTGACTTGTCAGACACGTACAGGTAACGTGTCAGAACTTGTCATACGTGTTAGTGGCATCGAAAATGAGGGATCGGTCGGATCTTGCCCAGGACAACAAAAAATGATCTGCAGAAAAGCACTTGGCGACCAGTTTCTGATCGCATTTGAAACTTGCTCCATCCAAAATTTGTTGGCAAGTTGTTATCGGCTTTTATTGTCGACAAGTTGTCGATTCAAGAGCTTATTGATGGGTTTTTGCCTTTTCTTCTCGACATATTGTTGGCCGTACAAGCTTGTGGATAATTTGTTTTCTTCCGAGAAGGTCACGCCTTTTTCTGCCGCTATGTCGTCGGCTTCAAGGGTCTTCAACGATTTGCCCTCACCTTTTCTTTACGGAAACTTGTCGTCTACCAAGATATCACTCTTTCTTTTTGCTAAACTTACCCTGTGCCGGCCTCCTCTTTGGTTGTGTCGTATATTACGTGGACAAGAAAGGATCTAATATTTCGTTTTAATTCTTCCAATAACTTGTCGGCAACTTGCCGACAACCTTTTCAACAAGAAGCTTGCTGACAAGTTGTTTTTGTGGAGAGCTTGCCTACAACTCGTTTTTCCTCTTCCTTGCCGTCAATTTGTCAGGAGAAAGGTTGCTAACAACTTGTTTTTGAATCACACGGTGACGTTAAACTTGTCGACAAAGATTTGCTGGTTAAAATGTTGTCTTCAAGTTGTTTTTTTTTCTTTGGGTGGAGTGGGTCAAAATTGGATCGACACCTAGTTCTAGGGGTTCTGAGTTAATGGCCATAACACGAAAGTGTAGACCGGGTTTCGGCTGTAGGCCGTGTAAGAACACTCGATTGTCTGGCTTTGCTTCCTGTTATGCTCCGCCGTGCAGTCCATGCTGAATGCAACGTTGATATGAATTCCTACTTGTTAAAGGCAACCAAATGTCTAGGAATGATATGAAAACATCTACGCTAAAATTATGTTAAATTCAATATATAGCGAGAGTCCGGTTTTGACCTCCTATTTATAGGTGTTTGTGAACATCTTCAAGTTTCAGTTTTTATCTCACTGGACAGAAAAATTCCTCAAGAAAGTTACTCATCGTTTGTGTCGCATATGTATCCTGTAAAACTTGTAGAAATTTGGGGTGTGGAGCGTTATATCTGAAGGCGGCGGCGCGAGCATACCCTCGATTGGTCAATCCATCGAACTGACCAATCGCAGCATCCGACTGCATACGTCCTTTCCAGATGTAACGCTGAGCACCCAGAAAATCATTGCAAATTCATACTTTGAAGGGATTATGGACTAAAAACTGTTTGCTCCACTGGTTTGTCCGTGGCTATGTATGTCTCCCCCCCCCCCCCCCCCCC
>JARK01001656.1:127932-162635 GCA_000688135.1 Ancylostoma ceylanicum
CCCCCCCCCCTCCTCCTCCTCCTCCTCCTCTTCTCTCAGTGTCTGTCACTGCCTACACCTCGTGGCTGCACAGAGGTGGTGTTGCGGTACAAAATGGGTATTATATCCGTGGTCAAAATGCCAAATAACCCGCATGGATAAATTCCCAACGAAGATTTGATGTCTTCGGGCACAAAAACTGGAATAGTGCTTGCCATGGGGAATCATTGTTGTGCCCTTGCGGTTAGCAATCTTCGGGAACCTGTTGATTACATCCTGAAACCATGTAGCAGTCCGTCCTTTTTTGATGATCTGCCGTGACAAAATTTCTACGAGATCCAAGTCGAGAGCGATTGGGACACCGGTGACCCCTCTATTATAACGGAACTGAGGCGTACTCTTCACGGGTTTCTTCCCCTATTCTCTCGCCTGGGAGGCTCCAGAGACAGAAGTGCAGTCAGCGACCGCGTGGCGAGGATCACGTCATCCTCCCATGCAGAAATCATCCTCATCATCCTGAGTTCCTATTCTGTGATTCTAAATTCCGCGTGGAGAAGAAATTCACCTTATCTATCTGTTCTTCTGAGTGCTTTCTGATATTATGTTGCTTAATCTGTGGACTACTGACAAACAAGTGAAAATTAGATTTATTGTTTTCGGATTAAAAGGCATGTTTTATTGGCATTTTCTAGTTTATTCAGCACTTAGGGAAAAATGGGTTACAGGGAACATAGGCCAACAGTGTTTTTCTCCCCGAATTTTTTTGGATTACGGAGGAGGATTTCATTAGGTATTAAATTCACTTTTTTTTTTGTTCATAGGGTATTTTGAACTTTAGAAACTCCCCAAATAAGGAGCTTAGTTTGTGTCTGTTTAGTTCTACTCGTTTTTGATCTTACAATTAGCTATCGGATTGAGATTTTGGTTCTGCATGTTATTTCCGTTGTTATTGCATCATCATTGGTGAAGTCGGGTTTTTCAAAGCAGCAGAAATGTTCTTGCCCACACATCCATCTATTTTTTTCTGAGCGTTCATACTCACCAGAAAATCTTATGTGGTGCGTAAATAGGGGCGGGAGCTGGAGAGATATTGCAGGGAAAAGTATGTTTGAATCTACGCGGTATTCATCAAGAAACGAAGAAAAGTTTGCTAGTTAGCGGTTTAGTGCAGAAGATGCAACTCTGTGCACGAATGATTGGCATACCGTCATTTTTGGGACAGGCTATATGATCTGCTTCACTGCAAAAGACAGTTTGAGAGACGTTATAAAAAACAAGAACTCAGGAAAAGTACAGGACTTTGAGAGGGTGAAGAGAAGGGCAGGCACTGTTCACATATACTCTATTAGCACCGTGTTTGAAACTAACCACATCTAATCTTTTCCTGTTTAAACACCCAAGCTTTCACGTTTTTTTTTTGTTTTCTCGTAAATGTTGGTCTCCCTTGCATTGTGCGACTGTCCTCGAGTAGCTGTTGCTCTTTTTTTCATATGTTGAACTGTGTAATCCATTGATTATTTTCAGAGAACACTTGGTTACGCTGTGATACACTGCAATACAGTTTCAACACTGGCTACCCTGACTTGAGTCGAGAAATTGCGTTTTTGGCTCGTTAGCAATGAAGCTGTTGAAGCGAGGAATCGAGAAAAATGGGCCGGGGTAAGTTCACGTCGTTAAAATCTTGTAGTTTGAGAATTCAAGTTTCACTATTCATACTACCAATTAGTTAATTTCCTAACTATTGAGTGAGAAGAGATATCATTATTAGGGAGAAAATCACCTGGGAAGGATGAATTAAAACAAGTATCTGTGTAATTACTTTGGTTCCTGAGTAGTTATGATGCTATACCCAGTCGTGTTTCCCTTTTGGAGCTTCAATGTTTTTGGTGCACCCTTGAGTGTATTTCAGTAAATAATAAACAAGTAACGAGAAAAACTCGCTCGAATAGACACAAAACTTTCCCTTTGGATTTTTGCTAGGTTTATATTATACTCAGGACCGAAGAAAAATCGAGAATTTCAATTAATTCAATCACAGGTACAGAATCCTATATAAAAACATTCGAAAATTGAAATAGAAGAAACTCCAAACCCTATGTTATCGTTGCTCAAGGGTTGCCCTTTGTCCACTATTTCAGAAATCCAAAACTTCAACTTATTCGGAGTCGAGTTTTTAAATTCGAATACATATCTCTGATGCATTACTCGGTCCTAAGTATAGTTTATATATAGTCAATGTGCAAATTATTAAGAAGTTGATTTTCAGGTATGTAACCCTCGTCCCAGAAGAAGCGGAGGATATGTGGCATATTTATAATCTAATCCGAGTTGGTGACGTTGTTAGAAGTAAAACTATTCGAAAAGTAAGTGAAGGTTTCATTATTTTTCTCTCTTAGCTTCCTATCTAAGTATAGCATATATCGATATATAACATATGAAATTTGAAAGGTTAGTAGTTGGAATAACCAAATGATATTTCAGTTTTGATTTCAACGATTTCTAGGTGGTTACTGAAACTGCAACTGGTACAACATCTAGTCAACGTATGCACACTGTTCTCACAGTGAGTGTGGAGTCAATCGATTTTGATCCTGGAGCGAATGCTTTGCACCTCAAAGTAGGTTCTTCGTTGCTATTCGAAAATTTCTTGCGCTTCCCTTTAATTCAATTTCGAGCTCCTCGATTCTGTGGGATTTTCTCAATAGATTTTCTCATTTAATTTTGAGCTCTCCGATTCTGTGGGATTTCCTCAATAGACGTCTTCGCTTTGCCATTTATAATGCTTTTTACAATAGGTTCTAATTTTTGCTTTTTCTGGAACTATTCACACCAACCCTACTGGAATTTTCGAAAAGGTTCAAGGGTAAAGAAAGTTATCGTGAAACTTCCACCTCAAATTTTTTTTTTCATCAGGCTCTTCAATTTTTGCTGGTGAAGCTGAGATTTTCTTCCGTGCTGTAGTAGTTCCAGTAGTAAAGGCATTCCATCTTAATGTCCTTGATTCGCTCAGCGCTTATAATATTATTTAGGGAAGAAATATCGTCGAAAACGATTTGGTGAAGCTTGGAGCTTACCACACACTCGACTTGGAACCAAACAGACAGTTCACCCTCGAAAAGACGGAATGGGATACGATTGATCTAGGTTAGCTTGATTTTCTTTGCTTTTCTTCGAACTTGCTTCCATGTTACTAGTTATTGATAGGATTTACCTTCTTAGTTACTTCTTTCAGAACGTCTAGACACTGCCCTCGACCCTGCTGCGCAAGCCGATGTTGCTGCTATTGTTCTGCATGAAGGCTTGGCTAATGTTTGTCTTCTTACTCCGGCTATGACCCTTGTACGAGCTAAAATTGACATGCAGGTACTTCTTAACGATACTATAAGATCTAGGTGTAATATCGGTGTTCTCGGTTCCAGATTCCACGAAAGCGAAAAGGATTCACATCACAACACGAAAAGGGTATTCAGCGGTTTCTTGATGCAGTTTCGGCTGCTTTCCTGCGGCACGTTAACTTAAATGTAGGTTTTAATTAGTGTTTCTAGCTACTTTGATGTTTTCTCTTTTAGTTCCACATATTTGTTATTATATATATTTTTTCTCTTGCTTTGACGCTCGAGATACAATTGTTATCAGTATCCCACTTTTCAAATCCACCTCAACATTGTTTTTGTGTTTATTTCTATCTTTCCTTTTTTTTTCTCGTCTATTATGCCTCATCTGTGAAAGACTTTCCACCCCTACCTATCCATAGTCTCCCTGCTTTGAATACTTTTCAGCATATGCTTCTCTAATCGCATTCTCCTAACCATCCGTTCAGCTGAATTGTCGTTTGCAGGTGATTAAATGTGTTCTCATTGCGAGTCGCGGCTTTTTAAAGGAGCAGTTCCTCGAACATTTGTTGCAGTATGCTGATGCTCAAGGGAAAAAGGTGATTCTCCCTGTTATTGGCTAATTACAATTACTTGTCGACGAAAATAAATGCTTCAGATTACCACGGAACAGCGTGGAAAATTCATGCTTACCCATTCTAGTAGTGGTTTCAAGCATGCATTGAAGGAAGTGTTGGAAGATCCAGCAGTGGCAGCTCGACTAGCTGACACGAAGGTCGGGTTTTGTTGGTTCTATTTTACTTTTTACTTTATCACCATATATGGCGGCTTTTTCATTGTTTGATTGGGGCCGTCGCGCTTATGGATTATTTGTATGTGGTGGTTTTTAATGGAATTCTTCCAAGACGCCATACGATTGTGTTTTGCTCTCATTCTGAACTCACAACTGGTGCGTTTCAGGCCCAGGGTGAAGTAAAAGCACTAAACACCTTTTTTGAACTTATGTCTACAGAGCCAGATCGTGCCTTCTATGGCTACAAGTTAGTTAAATTGCCTAAAGGGTTTTTGTGTCCAAATTTGTCCCATAATTGTAATGTTTGCAGGCATGTGGCAATGGCAAACGCTGAACAAGCGATCGATACGCTCCTCCTGTCAGATTCGTTGTTTAGGTCGCAAGATTTAGCAACTAGGAAACGATACGTGGCATTGGTGGAGAGTGTTCGAGAACAGGTTGGTTGGCCTTTTGATGCTAAAATATCTTCTTCTTATTGAATAACCTTACAGTTTGTTAGATGTGAGGATAGTCAACCACCTGAGCTATATATAGCTTGATGCAGCTTATTTTCAAGGCTTCGCTGTTTTTGTGGACTTCAGCTTGTGCCACGTATTCTTCTTTTGTGGAGAAATTGGTACCGGATTGCTGTGAGGCAATGAAATAAGTGGTTAACCCTGGCAGCGCACATACAGATTGAAAAGCTAATGAACAAAACCCGAACGCTTGGCACATCGTAAAGCTTTCAGCGGCAGTGACCCCTGTCCATTCAGGCTTTAATTTGCTACCATTCATTCTGGGCTAGGATTCATGAACGCATTACTAGGCGAAATCAGGTCAGCAAACAAATTTTAGCGTCCTGCGCCTAAAAACTTTAGATATCCTATGAAATCGCCAATCCCGCCAACCAACGTTGGCGTGTGTGGTCAGCGTTTCATGAATTCCCGCCCTGAAGTTCTGGAAGAAAAGAGTCTTGTAAATACTATTCCTCGGACGTTCATGGCAAATATTTCGTTTTCATAATTCTTCTACACGTCAAAGGAAATGTGATGATATTCTAAGCGTTTGTTGAATCTAACTATCAAGCAGGTAGGTCGCTAACACAAATAGTCTGTCGTTTGCGCTAAAACGACATTTTTCGCTCATTCATGCTCTATTAATACCTCAATCAATACCATTCATCCAATTATTGGCAAATTCTTCTGTGCGAAATTCCATTATCCCTTGTTTGCATTCTTTTTCTTTCTAATAATACAATATGTTTAATAGGCATGAGTCCCAATGTAAAGATCACGTGAATATTGATGTGTGACGTGTCGTGCTTATCGCAACGTTTTATTGATGGGAAGCCACTGCGGATTCTATGATGAGCTATGCTATCACTTGTTTCAGAACGTTATCAGTGTTGACGTGGGAATTTAGGTGGCATCCAGTGATTAGGATAGTACAGTTGCCAGCGTTAGTTCCGGAGTTAAAAGACGCAACAAATGACTTTTTGATACCTAAAGTAATCCTTAATTTTTTGACCAGGACGAAAATCTGGCTGCCACCAAATCCTCGGCACATTAGTTACTATTCCTGGGATACGTGGCTGTTTGTTTGGAAAGGATGCTTGGACAAATGCGGCTTACTTCTTGAACAGAATCAGATTTCACACTAATCGTATAGAAATCCCAATCCCTCATTAAAACGCCTGACTCTAAAATACCCCGAAGCAACACGTAGAAAACATGGTCCTTGCGGTAGAACGTTTTGAACAGCGAGGTTAGTTACTACTCCCGGGGTTTTTTGCCGTCCAGGAATAGTAGCTGACCCCCCTGTTCGGTCTATACGCATCAACGCTCCATCACGTCTGCAAGAGAATGTCTGATAGATGAAGAGGCAGGAAAAAAATTGTCAGCGTATGGCCTTAAAGAGCGATAATGTTGTTGCGAAATAAGGTGAGTTATCGCTAATAAAACCTAGAAAAATTTTTCAAAGAGAAAAAAAGTTACATGGCGAGATAGTGGGGTCGCTTGTGCTTCATTAATTAATCATGCATACGTTACATAGTAAATAACAAAGTATAAACCTCAATCTCGTGCGTTTTGTTCCTTATCCGAGGCGCTCGTTCTGTTCTCTTATAACATTCGCGATAGCGTGCACAACCGGTTGTACACGCGAGATCGGTTGTTCATACTCCACATTCTTCTGGAAGGGTGTTTTGTGGGGTATCCATGATTAGCTAACTGGAAATCTTCCCTGTGAATTCCCTGTCAAAAGATTTTGTTCCAAGCGGTCGTGCACTCGAAAGGAAGTCTGTCGTATGTTGGAAAAAAAATCGGCATTTTCTTCTGGAAAAACCGCATTGTGCACAAAAATATGGCTAAAAATTGTCATTTGAAACTTAGCTATGAATTCTATCAGGTTTTATATGTGATTATATAAGAAGTTTGCATAGTATTTGCTTTATTTCTGCATAACTTATGGACGAAAAGTTTATCTGTTTGTCCATAAGCAGTTACTATAAATCCAGACAATCGTATAATACAGCAAAAGCACTGGTTCTTTCAGAACGGCAATGTACTTATTTTCTCGTCGATGCATGTATCCGGTGAACAGCTAAGCCTTCTCACCGGATGCGCTGCTATATTGCGATTCCCGATGCCGGATATAGAAGATGATACGCTAAGTGACGAGGAGCAGACTTGAATTCTTACTTGGTTTTGTTCACTGTTTCTGTTAGTGATCCTGCAATTTGGGTCAGGACCAGGAAGTGGTCCCTCTGGATAGGTCTTCATGCTTGTCCCGTCTTTTCGCTTGTGATTCGCTCCGAATTTCTATTCTAGTTCATTTTCTTAGTCCGATGTCAACTGATCATAATCTCGGTGTTCATATTTGATTACTTGTTACTATTGTTATGTTTCTGTTCTGCATCGTTATTCCATGGAAATGCTTTCGCTCTCCTCTCTTGCGCTCACTATTGTTGTCTTCACGATAAGCTCACAAGGTCTTCCACAAACTTTTCTGTGATCTATTCGGTCGATAACTGCTCTGTATTACAAGTCATGTGCATCTGTAATATCAGGTAGGTCTATACGGGCGCTAGGAATTGTTGGAGTTTGGGTCGCCAGCATTCATTTGCCGAGTGATGACCTAGATTTCGTTGAATGCGTGGTTTCTGTGAAACTCTCCCGGTACGAGAATAAATGGTTTTGCCCCGAGTAATTGATTTGTTAACGCTCTGTTGACTGTGCTGAGTTCAGTGCGTCTGCTGTGCTTGTTTGATTAGGATTGCTTGTCAAAATAAAAGTACCTGATCATAGATCGTTACGTTGGATAGTGTATGTCAAGGTCGCGCTTCAGGCATACTAGGCCTAAAATATATGGATCTTTTTGAATTTGATGATACTGCGTAAGTAGTTGCACGAGTACCTAAGAATGCAGTTACACAGCTGGGTAGCTTGGACAGTACGTCCGCGACCTTGTCTGCAGGTACGGCTGCAGCGTGATATCAGTCAGCTGGTCAGCTGGAATTTTCACACTTTCTCCGCAAGTTCTAGTACGTACATTGAGTGTCGATGGTGGTGGCCTTTCCGCGGCCTCGAAAAGCACGCAGCGCGACCGCGCCGCTCACGAACGAATCATCGCCGCAGTGGTGAATTTGCGTTTTCTCGAAAGTTGTGCATCACATTTGATCTTAACTAATAAGAAAACTAACTAAGTATCAAGAAAACCTCATAGTTTGTTGTCCCGGAGAGAATTCCTGCTCGAGCGACACGGTCGCGCTGCGTACTTTTCAAGGCCGCGGAAGGGCCATCGCCATCGACGCCCACTGTATATGGTGTGATTCTTCCATATGGACGTTTTCTTACTGTAAGTGAGTAAGATTTCCTACCTTACGCATCTTGCGGCATCCCAATATCGATCGACACTTGATCAGCCGCGCAGCACAGTGCGGTAGCCGTATTTGCAGACGAAGTCACAAACGCACTCTCTGAGCTACTTGACATAGATATTTCTCCTTCTTGCCAGTTTTCTGACCTGTATTCTACCGTAAAAAAATGAAGTGGTAGTGAACAACTGATGTCAAGGCGACCTAGTGAAAAAAAGTAAATTAAGGGAGCAGTGGTCTGGATGATGTGGTTAGTGATATCCCTTCCAACAACTGTGGACTTCCACCAAGTGGCTCTGTGGTGCGCTAATGTACTGGTTTCTCCTTTTGTGAACGAGAGCTGAGCCTATGTTGTTCCAGAAGTGCAGGTTAGTTCATGTCCAACTGTGTTTCGTATGCACAATCGGCTGTAGTTTCGGTTGTTCGGCATCGGATGGTGTCCTCATTCAAACACCATGCGACAAGCTTTGTTTGCCTTCCTTATCAAGTCGTAATGTTCCCTTGCGGAAAGGTCTCGTTAGATGTACACTTCTAAAACCACGAAATGATATCGGGACAAGTGTTAGAAAATTAACCAGGGAATAACAAGGAAAGAGGTTGCGTGGTTGTTCTGGGTATTATTTTTAGGCAACAATTTTAAACATATGCGAGGCAAAGAGAATGTGTCCTAATAGTTATTCCTATAAAGAACCCACAGTTGAGAAAATTACCGTTAATTTCTTGAAATGAAGACGAGGGAGCCACCCTGCCTCGTTTCCAAGGCTTTGACTTTTTTTCTCAACCCAGACTCTTGTGTGCCCAATTATCGCGGCCAAAATCCAGGTCAACTCGCGGGCCAACGCACTTGATCGATCATCGTTCATTTCTTCACAACTAGCACACAATTTACAAGCGCTATGGTCACGCGCGGGGCTGCGCCATGACGTCTATCCATTTGCATCATTTCGCGGGCAATCCACCCCCTCCCCCGCTTCCCATGTCGCTGTCCCCCAACCAATTACGAAATCCTCATGAAAAACAAATAACATGCACAATATTATTATTTTTATTACAGAACGCCACGTCACACTTATCTAATGACGTCTATATATGTATTAAATACTATGAAGTAGTACACCCATAAAGCCATGTACGCACAGCGCACAACAACAAATGTGAACACGGAAGAAAAGAGAAAATGATGAAAAAACAATGCTGATTTGGTTTTGTAATCATATCACAACGTATTGCTCATCTAACTAACAGCTAACGACCTGGAGAAGTATGAGAAGTACAGAGGACAGAAACAACAGTACAATACCAGCAACTACTCCAACATATGGAAGAACTCTCGTTGAAACGAGTCCGAGAACGGGCTCAGCGCGTTTGGATGGTCAAGGGGCCAATTCGATGGCGATGATAGCATGGGATCGTCCAGTAGCTTTTGATCTTCAAAGAGTGCTAACTCGTCCATAGAGTGTGAATAGTTCGATGGACTAGGGAATGATGTGGAGAACGATGGGCTGAAAATGCTCACGTATACTTTGAAATCCTTTAAGAAGAATAGCTACCAAGAAGTAGAAGCATAACGAACCCGGAAAGAAATCCAACAAATTTCTGTCCCAAAATTGCTAAGACATACCTTGGAGCGCTCACGAAACTCGCATCCAGTGGCGATGTGTTTCCGGAAGAAGGGCAAGGTGGTTGCTCGCACAACGGTCCAGCGCTAGTGCTTGGCTGCACGTTGAGCTGCCGTTGACATTCTTCTTCTGGTAGCTGCTTGACGAGCTGATCGAGGTCGAACTCGAGGTTCTGAATTGAATGGTTATTGTACTTGACCACCCTAATGCACCTAATAGTAACCCAAAAGACACCGTACCTCATCTGAGAAGTCGGAGAGGATCTTTTCGAGCTCGTCTGACTGGAGCACACCACCAATAGGAGGCTGATCATAAGATGAAACAGGAGATAGAGTGGGACAACCTGTTCCCTCGGCAGGGGTCCACTAATGAATGCGGCAGATTCAAGGGCTGCCCCACTCTTCTCCGTAACCATCTCATGCACCTCATCATAAACGACGGTTGATTGGGTTGGATTCATTTGACACTGAACATCTCCGGAAGGACTGAGTCGACTCATGAGACTGCTGTTCTGTTCGCTGAGTTCACGGTTCTCAATTCGCAGTAGTTCATTCTCTTGTTTGAGTATCTCATTTTGTTCCAGTAGTTCGCGTATGACATCTTCCAGGCGTTGGCTTCGGTACTGAAAAGATATGGATAAGAGATGCCAACATAATGTGGAAGAAAGTTCCACAAAAGGACGATGAACCATTTTGCTAATTCACGAAGCTTAATTCTATTCAACGAAGTCTGTGCAAATATCAGCCCAGAATCCTAAAGCCCTACTAGCTGCACGCCACCTATTGCCTTACGTAACTCCCACGCCAGAAAAAAGAAAATGTCATTGAGAATTGCATCATATTTGAAAATAACGATTAGACAAATGAGCGTTCTTTCCTTGCGAAAAAAAAAGACGCAATGAAGGAAGACGTCTTTGTACACTAATCAATCAGTAGCTAGCTTTAAAACACAGGAATGATTCCAAGGAATGTATGAGAACGTAAAAAAGATGATTGCATCATTAAACTGCAGATTGTATTACTTGCCGCGGGTTTCAGGGGAACCTGAATAATTACAGAATAACGGCAGCGAAGCCACAAACGACTGCTCAAATAGTCAGACACCCGTAGTCGACAGCTGTATCGCTGTGGCAACCATATTTTTGCCGAATAATGGCCCTAACGTACGAGAAAATGAAGGATATTAGGAGAAGAGGGAAGAACGGGCAAAAAAACCTACAGTCGCTCTCAGTCATCATTGCATCACACAGCACCGCCCGTCTGCTGAGCCGCGTCGCACCACCTATTCATCATCACGGATAGTGCGGCGCGGCGCAGCAGACGGGCGGTGCGGTGTGATGCAAAGATGACTGACAGGGACAATAGATTGAATACTGAATGAAAGTGCAGCAACTATTGCATCACACTGCATTACATTTAGTCTTTCCGAAACGACGGGTCCGATAAGGCCGGCGGGAAATCATGAGGCAACGCTGCTACGGCGCGGGTCAATTTGGCTGTTTGGAATAAAACTAATGAAGAAACTCAATGAATAGAAAAGTTATGGTAGCAAAGTGGTGGGAAGGATTGTAAATATTTAGATTTGTATTTGTAAATACAAATTGTAATTGTAAATACCAAGTGCAACGACAAATGCTTATCAAATTGGTGTGGGCTGCCAAGTCCAACGTGCCGCCTCTCGATCTACCGACCACCTCATCGGCCCCATCGTTTCCGAAGCACTGTATTTATTTCACCACCGCAAAGGTGCCTCAATAGAAAAATACTGGGAACAGAAGAGAAGCGAGGATTTTGCGTTTTCTTCGGAGAAAAGTCATCATTTTGAGGATGACACATCAGGAAATTTCACTAGATCTCTCGATTAAGGAGAGAAGAGGAATATTTCTCTGTAGAATACTTGGGCAAGGCCTTTTCGGTTCAGATAGGTTAGAATGTTCCAGCAAAACGCATCGAATATGGACAACTACATAAGGCATCGTTTCGAAAATATCGAAGAGGAAAGTGGGCTGATTTTGCGGTGTACGTCAAGGAACCTAATTAAAATTCAATGAAATTCAAGGGGTGGATTAGTCACCAACCTTCTTTCTGTCCCTAGCGGTCTGTGCAGCGATCCTGTTCTTCATTTTCCGGCGATTCATCTTCTGCTCGTGCGTCAGGTGATCGAGACATTCTCGCTTTCGCTGATGAGGCTGCGGCGTCTCGCCGAGCAGCACCTCAATCGGATCGGCACACAGCGGCGGACGCTTCAGCGCCGGCTTCTGAAGTCGCGGCGTCGCCGGCGCTATCCTCGGCGACGGTGCCAGCGGACGCGGAATCGCTATAGTCGGTTGTGCCACCACATCGGCTGGCACCAAGTAGAATGTGCGATGTGTAGTCATCTCTCGGTGAATACGGTAGCGGTTACGGTATTACAGTATGGCCGTGGGCTGTGGCCCTGTCGATGAAGCGGTAGAAGACGACCGCCCTCGGCAACGACACGGATCGACTAGGACACGTCAGCGCTACACCGGGCGAGCGCTGATTGGCGGACTGGTGGTATCGACTCGGCGAGGCCACGCCCACTAGAGAGTGCGCGGTCGGGGGAGGAGGCAGAGAAAACACTGCGAAATAGTGTGCCGTTGGTGGAGGGCGCGTGCATCGCTTGGGTGGGCTCATTCCGGCCAGCTGGGCGGTCGCGCAAAGGTGGTTTTTTGACTATGGTGGGTGTTATTTTCTGAGAGCAACACATAACTAGTTACAGTAATCCTTAATTGGTATTGTTCGGTGCTGGGGAGTCCATAACACGGCATTAGGCCTTGTTGTGATGGTTTATAGCATTCGAGCGTTAGTTTAGATTGAACTCCTGAAATCCATTGTGGTTTTCGGATTTTAGGCCACTCCCGTACTTAACTATTCTGCTTTTGAGGCGCAATTTGGCTACAGGGTCGAAAATAACTCTTTAAAGAGCTAGGTAACCTAAGTAACTCAAGGTTAGTTATTAATTGTAAGTTCTCCTGAACAAACTGCTATGGAATTTTCCTTAGATCTGGAGTTGTCCTCTGAGAACTTGGAAATATTATGTTTTTCTTAAAGAAGATGTTATGTTATGTTTTTTTTTTCGGCTGCAAAGCTCTCTTCTCCTGATTTCTAGAAAATATTCCATAAGAATAGATTATATGACAGGTTTTTTTAAAATTTACCATGGAAATATCGATTTTTTCAACGCTCAGTGGGAGATGTTTTCCAGCCTCTATTCCCGTCTGTTTTGATTCCAGAAATTAGTGTCAGTTGGTGCATAAGATAACAACAAAAACCTGTAGCATACGTTCATGGCAGTCTGACTTTCCTTTCTACTGCTCGAATATTCGAATAATCGATTCCTGCAGGTTTCGATTACACTAAACAACAAAAATTTTGAGTCATTGCGGTATTCGTCATAAAACCGTTCGAATACCTACGTATGACTTGTTTATTTACTTACTTGTTTTTTAACACGTGCACATTAAAGAACAACAAGCCGCGAAAATGCGACAGGGTAATGAAAAATGAAAATTGTTGTGGAAGACGAATAAATATGTCTTTTTTTTTCGCTTGCGGGCACATATTTTGTAAAGTTTCTTTAAAGTTCTTTGAAGTAGTAGTGTAAGATAAGTTCCTTAATTTTCGAATTTACTATAGTAGTTTTTGTAAGCCACACTTTTCGAACGAGCCAGCTGCTTACGATCTGACCTGCGCAGTTTCTTAGCGCAGTCATCTGCAACCGTCTGTAGCGGTCTGCAGCAAACCAGTCCACGTTTTTGTCTGAAACAGGTAGTCGCATGGTTCGCCCTCTGGATCGGATTACATGTTGTGCTAGCGGGTCATTCCGGACTAATAGCGCCGCTAAGCTCCTTTTGCGGATAATCCCGTACATGAGTTCGTTTTAAACATGCACATCAATACAATTCTGCAATACCTCCTTACTGCTTTCTGTTGATTTTAATGAATTTGAAGGAGATCCTAGGGCTTTTTGATGCAGCGCGTTGTCATGAATATGATACTTGTCGCTTGTAGTTGGAAATAAAGGAAGAGAAGTCCAGAAAAATACATTGGCATCGCAAATTGACTAAGAACACTGGCCTATAGCCTTACCCATTCCAAACTGAAAACCGAGAAACCTGCACAATCAATCGCTTTTCACATAACGTGGCCATCCATACACTTTTTTTTTTCAAATGTCCATGAATATTAAATTGATTTCCGCTGTCCGCCAACGAATAAATCGACGACAATGGAATCTTTTATTGTGTGGGCTAGCGCACAATACACAATTGTTGACGTAGTCGCGGACACGGTCGGCGACTGTGCCAACGAGTGCCGGGATGGTGGGTGGTCGAAAAACAAACAGTACAAAGTAAGGGCTGCTTTACTTTGTGGATGATTCTGGAAAAGCTGACAATGAGAAAATTTGGAAGCAGGAAATAGAGCGTTAGTGACTAGTACTGTGTACTTACGACCGAATAATGCATTAGATGTATTCGAATCCGAGGATTCAATTCCAAGTAAGTCGAAAATTCCATTTTCGAAACGGATGGAGCAGCATAACCGCTGAGGAATGATACGAAGGGATTTAGGGCATTCTCTTCTTTGACCTTTCGGATTTTTCGAATTCTATTTTGGAGTGATAATTTGGTTAATTTATCCATTCAGTTTTTATTCGGTACTAGGTACATAGTGCAGTGTGTGGGGGCTATAATCCAGAGCAAATAACGTTGTATCAGATAGAAAATCAAATTTTGGATTTTGAATAAATCAAACATTCGCACATTTGAAAACAGCGCAACAGCGTGCAGCAGCCATTAGCAGAGTTGTAGTGCTTCCCCATTTCTGAATATTCGAATTTTCTAGAGTTTCGAAATTTTTATGGAATAAATTAATAGGTTTCCACTCGCTGCCAAATATAGCGTCTGGCAGAGTTGTTTACGGGAGGCTTGAAGGCTCTTACATGTTCTGAGTATGCATTGGCATTCGAACGAATACTCGAATACTGCTGCTCGAATATTCGACTATTCGAAAAATTCGGCTATATGTGCTAAACCATGGCCGTTCTCAGACCTAGACCAGGATTCGTGAACGAGTAACCCAGGCTAAACCAGGTAAACAAACCAACTTTCACCCCTGTCTCTCCTAGTATTACGTAGCTTCTAGCATAGTTCGTTAACCAATCACGCTAGTTATCGTTGGTTGGATTGGCTATCGTTTTATTAATCCTACTTCTAAGTACATGATGAGGTAACCGAAGATAAAAGCGTTGACGCTTGTGCTAACGATGGGTAAATTTCGGTGGTGTTGACACGTTTACCCTGGGTAACCTCATTGACGCATGCGGTCCCGGGGTGCTTTATCCGCTGGATGTGTGGTGCAGTGATGGGCGTTACTCATACTCAAGTCTGGTTACTGCGTTATATTCGTGGAGAGGTGCGATAGGGTGCTAATGCATTACCATCCCACAGCAACGATAGTTATCGATCGGTTTCAAGGATTAGTGGTGGATCCGCAACACCGACCATCCTTTCAAGTGTTTTCATCGTTGCTCACATCAGTCACTGTCCGGGATGTGATCGCCGTTTGCAAACAACACCATATCCGCGTCTAGTTGAAGAGCACTTAACTATACCAATACGGTCAGTCCTTGAAAAACTGGTCGTGCACAAAGAATTCTCCATAACTGGCGTGAATGGTGCCTTTTGGTAGCCGCAGTGCAAACTTTAAGTAAGGCACAGTCTGTGAAGCGCTGGCCGATTATTAGGGGCTTATAAGTAACCTACAGGTAACACATGGATGCTGCTCGCAAACTTTTGTAACAAACTTTTATTGACAGCCAAATCAAGAAGAAACAAAACAAAGGAAAAATAAACACAAAACCAGTGAATTTCCTCATAGCTTTATATTTTCTTCAACAACAACGATAAATAAAAGTTGCCTTATTGTTTCGTCAGGTTCTTTCTTATCAAAAAAGGACAAGTCAACACGCATAAATGCACAACCAGATTAAATTTTTGTTTAGATCATCTACAAAACTTAAGTCTAGTCAAGTACGTGTACTCTCTAGCTGGACTGTAAACCGGATGAATCTATTTCAAAAATCAATTTTAAAATTCTGAAGCTACCTCCTTTTGAACCACAGCTGATAAAGCGAATGTACCACATACAAACAACGGCTATTCATACATACATGTGAACAACACACATATATTCTAAACATAAGCCAAGTAGAAGCTGTCGCGTTTGGATGAAATTTGGCAGATGGGCTATGGGTTCGTACAAGCATCTCAGAAACGTTTTTACAATTCTACACTTCCCATTGAGACCATAACTTCCACACAGATGACATCTATCGTGATATGTGGTTAGTTGCGGGGACATTAGCCAAGATAGCTGTGGACCGCAACTAAACGCATATCATCTTAAAGATAACAAAGAACACGTTAGAAACTAATCTATGACAAAAATAACAGGATACATTAGTGAAATATCCAATGACATTGTACTGACCACACAAGAAAATGACAGATGAACCGTGAACATGACTAGAATAAACCGAAAAATGATTTTCCGGATTTCGATGGCGATACCTAAAAACTCGTTTCACTTGTAAGAATTCAACCCTCGAAGTGGAAAGGTCAATTCCAACTTACATGATTCATAAACTTCGACTGACTCATATTTATCACATCTTCGTAGGCTTTCTCCCGTGTTTTCAACTTTTCCTGGATTTCTTTGTCCTCCCTCTTCAACCGTTCCACAGCCTCTTCAAACCTGAAACACTCAGACTTGACGCGAGAGGCCAAACATGAAAATAAACAACAAATATCAACACGACGACGGGCCCATAATCAATTCTCACAATAAATAATACTAAGCAATAAAAAAACCAACAAAACTCACTTCTTCTTCGCCTCTGCGTATTCAGTCTGGAACTTGGCCATTTCGGTCTTCTTCGCGAGTAGATCCTTTTCTACCTAAACCAAGGGATTTGATCAGAGACAAACTTATGGAGAGAAAAAGAAAAAAATCTTGATGACCTCAGTGATTTCCTTCAAGTGGACAGCACTGTCGTTAGAAATGGGCAAGAAGGTAATACTATACCTAAAAAAGCGAAGCAATGACTAACAATACTCCTTCCAACAAAGAAGGAAAGTATAGGGGCCAATAGGTCCAGTATTAATGGACGCATAACCGAACAAAACGAGGCCAGCAAGCCAATGTTTCATGAATCCCAATCCGAGTGCCCAGTTTGCCAACTCATCACACAGATGATGAAGTGAAAGCTTTTTAAGGACATCAAATACACGGCCATCAATATATGGGCTTAGAAATGAGAGTTTACATTCTAATAGCCTCCGTGCTCATCCCTAGATGCCCTTTCCCCAGGACAAGGCTAATTCGAGGCAAAGCTTTTCGAAGCTGCATAATTGGATAATTGCAGTGAGATTCGACTACAGCGAAGAACATTCTGAGCAATGTACAAAGCTACTTACTTCACTGAATTCAACCAGTTATCTCCATAAACACAGAGAATGTGTTTCCTCGAATCGAGTAAATGAGCGACCTGAGTTTCTAGAGTATCCAAGTAGTGGAATGTGAGTGGAGTGTCTCTAGAAGCATGAATAATTTTTTGAAATATCATAACAAAAGGAGGAACAGAGGAGAAACTACCCAGAAAGGGAAATCAAACATGAAAGAGGATACCCTACCTATCCTCCATATGAAACTTCATTGGTACGAATTCTCCTAGATTAGCTATTGTGAACGGTACAAAGAACATCTCTGCTTGAGTACCCGACTTTTTCTTTTGACTTTCCTGAATAAATAGAACGAATAGGAAGACTAAATTCAGATGAAAGACAAACTGAAAACGAGAAGGGGATTGAAATTCAATCCTAAATAGCAGCGACATAAGAAAAGGAGAGAGCTTCTATAACACACCTGAATCATTCGAACTCCGCCTTCTTTGTCGAATAGGACCAACTTGAATTTACTTGATGATGACGATTTGCAAACTATACAGATACCTTGATCTCGATATTCTTCCTTCATTTCTATGCTATAGAAGGCTCCTTCCTAAAGAAAAAAAATGGCTCAGATTCATTTCCTTTGCAGTCTCAAAAACACATCAAATTCTCAGCAAAAGACAGCCTTACGAGCAGGATCAGACTAAAATTTCTGGCTGAGAAACGAAAAAAAAAACGTGAAAAAGAATAAATCGGCAGCCTGCTCGCGGTTAACTCGCATTTCCTGGCAGTAACTATGCGCTTTTATGAGCTTAGCACCACAAGCAATACAAAACAGTTACAATACTCAAAATAGAAACTACAATCGCATACCCTCAAAAAGAGAACACACCTGCTTTGCAATGCTAGCAGAAATACACTCTCCTGGATGTATGGGTCGTGCTTCAACGTCACATGCTGATCCCTCACAAAGCTGACGAGCTTGAGCTAGCACCTATAAACGTTGATATTTCCAGAATAAATAAAAGAATTTAGCATAGTTGCACCCCCGCCCCCTCCCCCCTTCATCAAGCTCTGCAATCTCAGTGTCAACAGAAATGGCGTTCAGGATAATGAGAGGTTTTTTCACTTGGTCCCAGTCAGGGTACATGCTAAGACAGATGAGGATTTCCTTTCCGGCAGCACACTGGCTAAGGGAGCAAGAACATATATGGGAACATAGCAAGAAATGTTATTAAGTCTAGAAACCCACCTTTGGAACAATCTGGGTAGGTATAGGAACACCTAACTTATTGAACAATGCACCGAAGACGCGACCTGAAGATAATGTCTTTACAACGCACCTCAAAACAAAAAAAAAGAAAAGAAAAACCCAACCCACCTACACCTCCAAGTTCTGAGACGTCGAATCCTTCGAAATCAAGTTGGCTAGAGCTTGGGCCGCTTACGTCATATTGTCTCCGCTTATTCGGGTCGCTAAGAACTGAGTAAGCTATCGAGATCTTCTTGAATTGTTCCTGAGCTAAAAGCAAAAACAATCGGCGTGGTATACACAAGGATAAAAAAGTTATTAAATGCAGCCACACATTTTCTTCACAACACAATTTTTATGAAGAACCCAGCTCATAGTAGTCCAAATATAAAGAACGAAACCTACAAAGAGTGAACCCGAAGGTAACATTTTGACCATAATTGTCACCTTGGAAATTTGGAATAACTCGTACCATTTACTGCTACTTCCATAGAGCATTATTCCCTTAGTGCATGAAAAACGAACAGTATTTAGGCAGTTCTAGCGCCACTGCATAGCCTTAACCAATTCTAACAGCCCTAATGCGCGCAGCTGCAGCCTCGACTATGGGCAAAGCTGTTTAGGCCTTTTTTAAAGCAATCAAGGGCTCTAACGACTCTAACGGTGATGGGATTTTCGTCGCACATGTCAGCTAATACAAACAATCCCAAATTACAAGCCGGTGGGGACAAAAGAGACGTGAAAGGACCAACCCTACACCAAAAGTAAATTGAACCTGAATGCATCATTGAGATTACTCAGGGTAAACGTGTTGACGCCCGTCTCAGAGATGAGCGAATTTGTGTGGTGTTAACACGTTTACCCTAGGTAATCTCACTGATGCGCTCCCTTGGAAATAAGTCTATACATGTTTGACAAAACGCATCCATGAGCAATGTGATGGGTCCTTGTAGGTAAATTTGACGTAAACAAACCTATTGAACTAATTAACAAAGGACAACTTGTTTAAAAAGGTCATGGTTTACTAGTTGAGCTTATTTTCATCGATGATCCATGCCCCTACTCATCTTCTGCTCCTAATCTGAGATCCTAGCCTGGATCATTGAGATTACCCATGGTGAATGTGTCTACGCACCCAATTTTACCCTACGCGTGGCATTAATCAAGAAATCTACCCATATATGACACGGTCCATGCCCAGCTGCTACCATGGGTACGAGATTACTCATCTTTCCAATGATGCATCGCGGCCCTGAATATGGATCTACCAACTGGGCCTGGAAACATCATTGAAAGGATGGGTAATCTCATACCTACGGGTAGCAGCTAGGTATATACATACCACGTCGTGTGTGGGTAAACGTACTGATGAATGTCGAGTAAAGGGTAAATTTGGGCGCAATAACACGTTTATCATGAGTGATCTCAATGATTCATCCCATCCCAATCCCAGGTCTTTTAACTGTTACCAACCACCACTCGAAGTCTCGCTATCGTCTCCATCGACACCTGCTACAACCTCTACAACCCCATCTTTCTATGATGTGTGATATGCAGTGCCCATAATCCTGTTACAACGCCTCTGGTCCCCAACGAGCAACGATACCTCTGGTACGAATCGCTAGCCCTATACATAGAACATGAGATTTCGAAATCACTGACATATGGCTGCCCTTTTATAACTAGTTACGTGACTCATGCAAGAACATGCAAAACATCATTGATTGATGGACAAATCACAGAACTGCTGATGCTGGTAAGATAGGACCACAAGAAGTCGCTCGTTTATATAGACTACCGACGGATTAGGATAAACTGCTGCCAGAGCTGGCCCAAATGGTGGACTAGAGAGGCGGACACGATTAATCGTCGGTCTTCTTGGGATAAATATGGACAATTTTCTGGGCAATTTTTGAGTAATGTCGTTAATGTTGTCTCGGTATTCTGGAAAATGTGGAACAAGTAGGGAGACGGAAGAGAGACAGCTCTAATTAGTGGAATTTTTGTGTTTACTTGGAACTCTCAACTGGATTGGCTTCGAGAGTCAGGTTACATAAACAAAAACGTTATAACAAGCCTAGACAATACTCAAACCTAACGGCATTTCAAAATTGGGATGATTGGGAGAAGAAATGACTTACATGGTTTAAGAAATATGTAGTAAATATATTGTTCAAAATATTCATAAACTATGGCTTATACTGCCCAAAAATAACTCACCATGCACATCTCCAGGATTCCGATCTGGATGATACTTCAGTGCTAATTTACGATAAGCTGCCTTAATTTCTGACTCGCTGGATTTCTTCTCAACACCAAGAAGTTCATAATAGTCCTCTTGTATGGTATCGGGTGATTTCGGAGGCGACATACCTGAAAACAAAAATAGTTTCAGCAAAAAAAAAAGAAGAAAAAAAACGGAGAAAAGAGAGCGACAGCGAGGCAGAGAAACAAAAGCTGCAACAGTGCAGCGAGAATGACAGACAACGAGAAAAAAAATTATCTGCACTGTACTTCCTGGACACCTGACATAATGATGAGATAGCAGTTCCTCTTCAATCCCATTCAGACATCACTGACAGAAATATCAGTAAAGCACAGAGGCAGCCAACTGCCTCTGTGCTTTGAATCAATGATCTCACCAAACAATAGGCAATCGAGGGTGTAAAGGAAGCAGAAAAAAGAAGGGAATCTTCAAGAGGGATGCTACAGTTACGAAAATTCTATCCACTAGCAGTTTCTGCTGAAATAATGCTGACAAACTTTTGCAGCATTCTGGATCAGAGATTCCAGAAAGAACCACCGCAGTACCACGGCACGGCCACAGTCAATCGATATCGGTATTACACACGAAACAAAACCTATTCACTGAAGCTGAACACTCATAGGTGCATAAAATTGTTGGAAAACACATTACATCAGCAACAGGTTTGAAGACGAATGCCTCAACGGACTTCTGAAGCAGAAAATCGTACGAAATTGTAATTGATAAGCGATAACCACAGGAATTCTTGTGCTCGACACCTTGCGATGTTTTATGGGATCCAGAAGTCATATTCAGCGGTGAAAATAGGCGAAACACAGAAGCCCAAGACATAGAGGCTCTGTTTTTTTTTTGCGCAAGCGCGGACAATAAATGCCCTTGTGCGTCCATGAGTCCCTCCACGAACAAAAGCACCACACGTTTCTTTATTTTCCGTGGGTGCTGAGCTAATCGCGCCCCTTTGACATTCATGGGTCCCGCCACGCAAAAGACACGCACGGTTGTGCAAGTGACCGGGCCTGTGTAAGCTGATGCGTCGTCACTGCGCGAAATGTGCAAAGTACCCGGGTTTTTGGTTGCGATTTGAGTTCCTCTTCAGGTGACTCATTCTTCGTGTTCGTTTTAAATTTGTAGAAAGTTGATGGTGAGTCATCACTGGCACTTCAACTCATGTTCGAAAATTTCGACGAGTGCTGCCTTCAACTTCCTTTTATGAAGAAAAATGAGAACTGTTCAACTTCCAGGGCCATAATAGCTTCACGAGAAGTTTTCGCTGAACTTTTGCACAAAATAGGATATATAGTCTTTCCAAAAAATTCTTGCCTCACGCTACACTGCGCATCGACTGAGCCACGTCGCAGCACGTATGGTAATGCTAGGAGGCGCGGCGCGGCTCAGCAGACGGGCGGTGGATACCGGAGGCAAGTATTTCTTGGAACGACTGTAGTTTGACATGATTCCCAACAATCATAAAGGAAGAAGAGAACGAAAAAAAAAGAGGAAAATTTGGAGAGAAATTAAATTGTTTTCTTCGAGTGTGTGGAGTTCGAGAAACGAAATGAGTCATACGCACTTTTTTTAAAGATTAAATGCAGCAACAGAACAAGAAGGACACTATTGATTGGTCAAACAACAGCGATTGAGGTAGAAAATATTGTTTGCTCAACTTCGTACAGTGAACTCCAAACGGCCGTAGGCAAGTAGCGGGACCGCGGCGCGGCGTTCTTGGGCAGAGACACACAGGTTCTGCATGCTGGCTCTGGTTGTCTGCGGCATGGCACTCGAGTTCTCTGCTGCTGCAGAAGCAGACAAATAGAACAGCATGCAGAGCCCGTGTGTCTCTGCCCAAGAACGCCGCGCCGCGGTCCTGCCTCTTGTCTATGGGCGTTTGGAGTTCACTGTAGGTAAGGTACATTTCACCAGGGAAGATAACTGAGGAGATGCTGGAGAAATAAGGGATGCGAGAAAGTGTGCGATGCTCAGAAATGCAAGAGAGAAAGGCAGACAGTAGGTAGAAACGCTCCAGTATTGTCGATTTTGAAACAGACTACAGCATTTGACGCTGAGCAATCACCTAAAAACATCCCCAGTCGTGCAATAAACCTAACAACAAGATTACATTGGGGAAACTATGAAGTGTACACTTGACGGCGAGCGCGCTCAAACCTAACCATGTATTTGTGTTCGACGGAAGGATGAATCATTCGCTTTGCGCGTGACGTCATCTGGTGGAAAAGAAATATCGACCTCTGCCGTCGAGATGTTTCAGTTGTGAAATCGATGGTGAGACGGGAGGACACCTATGGAGGAAAGAACGCTAGCTAAAATCGCTTTGCACTCAAAAGCTATCTATAAATTAAAATTTCAAAATCAAATTCAAAATCCAAAATCAAATTAACAGCGACACAGTGTTTCAAGTGGCATCTAGAAAGACTGAAGAAATAATTGTAAAAAAAAGGTGGCTTAGGGAACAGCTGTCAGTAAGGTAGACTTCATAAGACTTGTTATTTCTCTTTTAGAACTGTAGACACAGTAAGCGTCGATGGAAGTGCGTTTTTCGCGGGCTAGAAAAGCAAGCAATAGGGTTTTCTTGATAGCTAGTCGGTTTTGTTAGTAGATGACGTCAAATACAACAAAAAATTATCAAGAAAACGCTATGATTTGCTACCACAGCGGCAATTCCCTCGCGAGCGGCACGGCCGTGACGCGTGCTTCCCGAACCCGCGAAAAATGCGCTTCCATCGACGCTCACTGTATATTTCTTGCCATGAAACAGCAGCTGATTCATGTTCGACGTTTAAACAAAACCACATTGTTACTATCATATAGCCTGTTTTAAATGGGATGATAATTGAGTATCCATGTATATTGCCTGCCTTTCTCGCCATTCTCTCCAGTCGCAGCGGCGCGACCGCGCCGCTCACTGTAGAATCGTCGCCGCAATGGCTTATCTGGGTTTTCTTGATAGTTGTTCATCATATTTGATGATAACTAATAAGAAAACTGACTATCAAGAAAACCTCATAATTTGATGTCCCGGAGAGGATTCTCGCTCGAGCGGCGCGGTCGCGCCGCGTTTTGTTCGAGGCCGCAGACGGGTCACCGCGATTGACACCCACTGTATATAGTCTTTCCAAAAAAATTCTTGCCTCCGCTAAACTGCGCGTCGACTGAGCCGCGTCGCAGCACATATGATAATGCACAGGAGGCGCGGCGCGGCTCAGCACACGCGCGGTGGACGGCAGAGGCAAGTATTTTTTGGAATGACTGTAGATGTGGAATATAGGTGAGTAATAGTATACTGGATGTATTCCCGACGTATATTTCGACACGCGCTGCGGCCATTCATTGTGTATTCAGCCACGTGTATTGAGTTCAATAGGGTTGACAGCGACTGTGCGGAATGGTGACTTATCGATAGAATAGCATAATTATCAGCGCTTATTTGAGGATAGCTATGATGGTTTGAAATCGGCAGGAGAATTCAAGAGAGCAAATAAAGCGCATGCTCTTATAATATTGCTGCAGTGCGACAAATTGCGTGCTTTTATGTGTTGCGCGGAGAGGGACATCAAACGGTTCTTGAACACTGCAAGAGAAATGCTAGCTGTAGCGCTTCTGCCTAACTAGTTTGAATACCTTAGAAAATAATAAACGGTTACGAAAGACACCAGCGCACACACCACACCGCCTGTTTGGGCGGGTTAGAGCTCATGAAATTTGTGGACGCGTAGAGAATGAGAGTGCCACGTTGCATGTGAGCGCGTATTGCGGGTCTCGATTACTGGAGTCTCCCCCACTTTTGAAAGACATTGAGTTTCCAGAGCGTTCCACAAGTACATTGAGTTTTGTGTGGGCCCTTCCAAAATCGCCCTCGCTTTTAGCTGCAATGAAGCAGAGAAAAGAAACCGTGGAACCACTGGATACTACCAAGAATTGTTGCTAAATAGAACAACAGCACATATGTAACCAGCCATTGTTTCGAGAAACTTCAGACTATTTTACTCTTTTGGAAGCCATAAGTGACAGCGTACCTATGAACAGCCGAGACGGCACCTTGCACCTGACCATTACGAAGAATGAACACTCATTCATGGATAAAAACTCGAAAAACAACAAAATAACAGGTGATATGCGTTGATCAGTAGCCGGAGGCAATGACACGACATTTTCCAATAGTTTTGTCCGCAAATTTACGTGGGTTATATCACTGCAGACAGTATTTTCTATTACACGGCTCGTCCGCCTGCTCGAGTTTATTCTGTGGTTTGCTGGTTTTAATTTTTGGTTTACAAAGGAGCTGTTGCTTTATACAGTAGTGAAATGGAGTTCCAATTTCATTAAAGGCGTCTACCTTCTAATCTTCTCCTTTCCTGAGCCCGGATTGTGAATATTTCACCTTCCAGCCCTTTGTTGGCTTGCTGCTGGCTAGTTTACCTGGAAGTAATATATGCAAATCCTTCAGTTATTACCACTACGTCTGTAGTAAATATTTAATTGATGAAATCCTTTGGAGGAAGCGGTTTCCTATTACTGAGTTTCGTGGAAACCCGTCGATACACTACTCTCCTGTAACGTAACTACCCCTCCAAGGCTTACAAACTAATAATCTGCGCTTGTTGAACTATGTTTAATACCTTAAAAATAGGCGGGTAAAGAGGGGAAGGCAGTAGCTACCAACGGCTTAGAGTTTGACTGACTAAATGGTGATCCACTGGCTATGAAAACCACTCTTGGCTGAAGCTCATGTCTTTCTGGCTTCGTAAATTCTCCTGCTTTAGATTCTTTTATGACTTATTTGTCTTTAACTCTTTTCTGTTCCAGTGCCAGCATGAGCAAGCTGAAAATACTGAGAGATATGGCTAAAGAGGAGAAGATGGAAGTAGAGAGCGATGGAGCAGAGAGCAGTGAATCCAGTGAAAGCGACTCTGAAAATGAAGGAATGGTGGGTTCGCTGAGTTTTGGTAGCATGGAAATCAACCATAACTAATGACTGCCATCCTTTTTCTTCGGTAGAAGAATCATCACTAATCTTGTCTCCTAATCTTGTCCCCACGTATGAGGCGATAGAAGTCTCTTTTGTGGTAAACTTTTAGCCCTCAAAGCGTTTGAAAGTGCGATTTCGAAGTTTCAGGTGTATTTCTTGCAGTCTTCGTTAAAGGAACCACAGTTGTATCACTTTTTTGGTGGTTGCATATCATAGGTTTCTTTTGTAAAATTGTTATGAATAAGGAAGGTAGACCACACATTTTCTTGAAATTTCGGCATGTACCTAGTGAATTCTCATGGCTGGAGTTCACCCTTTTTCGAAACAGCCAGCGCATCTCGCTTAAATTTCGGCTAAATCCCGCTTATTTTGCTGCGTCATTCCTCACTTGTTCCCGTGAAATTCCTGCCAAGAGCGGTGATCTCGATGAACACGTTCTCTTTAAAGCGTTCAGAGTTAAGTGGAGGCAATTTTCGTGTAACTTAATTTTTATCACGTGGGGAATGTACAGGATGGAGTAGTTATGGATTAGTATGGATAGGTCTTCAGTTTTTCTCTCAATTCTATCACTGTCATGTGTTCTTGTCAAGGAATCTAAAATTGTGATCTTGCGATTGCTTGCTGGTGGGCTCCAACATGCTTTATGTGAAACCCCATGGGTCTTTGGTTGCTTTCTGTTCCTTCAACTGTTAATATTCAAAATGTTCTTCGTAGCTCTAGCTGTGTATATCGAAAATTTCGCAGTCTTCCTGTTATTCGGCCCTTGTTTGCTCAACCATGTGAACAAGCAGTGCCATGGCTTTTTCCTCAAGATTACCGACTGGTATGCTGCGAACCAGTCATTAATTCCTCGACCAAGGGTATTACCCGGAGAGAGCTAGCAATTTCAGGATGTGGCCGAGAAGACAGAGGAGAAGAAGCGAGCTGTGCTTTGGACGAATCGAGAACGCGTGCTGGTACTGTGTTCCAGAGGCGCAGATGTTCGCACCAGGCATTTAATGAATGATATTAAGGTAATGGTTCAAGCTTGAATTGAATGCTTTACGTTTTTTCTTGTTTGCAAAAAGATTATGGATCCTTTCACGAATACCCGAAAATTTGCCGAGTTTTTGTTATTCTCTTGTTCTTTCAGGATACATTTCTTCTGTAAGAGTTCTTCATTAAATTTTCGAACAAATTCCAGGTGTTGATGCCGCACGCGAAGGGAGATTCTAAGCTGGACAAACAGAAATCACTAGTTGTGATAAATGAAATCGCTGAGATGAAGAATTGCACGAAAATTCTATACTTCGAAAGTCGAAAACATAAGGTAAGTAAGAATTTTAATAAAACTCTCATCCTCTTTTCTTTGGTTGCTTACTTCACCCAGATGGTAAGCTTCTTACTTTACCGAGGACAAAATTTAACCTAAGCCTTTATCATTATGGTAGGCATAGCTTGTTTCATAGGGAAATTAGATAGATTGTTGGTAAACTTTAAGGGTTTGGTGGAAGGGAGAGATCCACAATAAAATCTCCAGCCTTTACTGTCTCATTTGCATTTTCACTGTTTTTAGAATTGCATCTCATTTTTGCCAGGCAGCGGTGCCTCACATTTAGAATAACGATGCCTACCTCATTGTATTTCACCATTTTGCTTTGTGGATAACTTTTTCCTCTTGGGTTCACGGCACACCCGAAGAGAATATGACAAACTAGATTACAGACTATGTCCATGTTCGCTTTTCCTTGATTACCCTTGGCTCGCTTACTTGCCTTTCGCTATTCTTCCTTCTCCAACTTCCGCTCTCTTCTCAAACCACTTATTGAACTAATTTGTTAAGGATGTCTACTTATGGATGAGCAATGTTGACAATGGTCCGTCAGTGAAGTTCCTCGTACATAATATGCATACTATGATGGAAATGAAGATGTCCGGTAACTGTTTGAAGGTCAGCGTCTGGAGTGCTCGCTTTTGTTCCCTGGTTTCGAAAAAATAACCATCAGTTTAGGCGTCCAGACCAATTCTGTCCTTCGATAGCCGATTTGATGAGGAACCTCACCTAATGCTCATCAAGAATGTGCTTATGCAGGTGAGATTCTCAGAAAAATTATTGTTTTGTTAGGAAATCAGGTGGAAGGCTAGTTCTTTTTCTTCGCTTAAATGCTTTTCTCTAGCTCCATGCCTAAATTCGTTGATCTAGAAGCCCAGCTTAGTAATTTTATGTAAAAGCTGAGCGAATTTCTTTTTCCAGGAGTTTCATTTCGACTTGATTCACGTTCATTTATTCCCATCCGATCTACTGCTTCTCTTGTTCCCTTATTGTAATGTTGTCCGTCCATCACGGCAATAACAGCACTTGTCGTCACATGTTTCTCGCCATTTCTATTCTGGTATCGACTGGGATTCTTCATGAATATGTGAAACATTTGGTCATTCCGGCATTGATTGTTGTCGCAAATTCACGTTCTGTTGGAATTGGGTTGTTTGCAGGGAGGAGAAGGAAGTCGGACCAATAATACTGTGCTTTTTGGGGTGAATCCTTGGAGCAACGTGGTCTGGGATGCCCATAAATGAATGTTTCCTAGGCAGAACTAACAATAAGTAGCTACTTAGTGATCATGTCAGTTCTGCCTTCAAATGTTGTTTGTAACATTTTGAAATCAGTCCTTTATTTGCCTGTGCGAGAGCAAGTGCTACCACAAAAAAGCGCGTCCTTCCCGTTTGTTTTTCTTTTCTTCATATCTTCCTGATTTCTGTTTATATCTTACTTTCTGAGTCGTTCCCCCATCATACATTCTCAGTTGTTCATCCATCGCCACCAAGCGAACGGCAGATGTATTGGAAGTGTAACCTTCGTTGCAAGGCTGTGATGAGCATGAGTCATTCCATAAAATTTCTAATAGTACCCATATTGCTTTCGGATCGTGATCCTATCTGCCTGATCGTTCCTTTCCTTCTTTTTTCCCCTCCCTCTCTGAGCTCTGGTAGTCAGGGTTCTTTCAAGGGTTTCTCGTAATGGTTTGGAAGATTTTGTTTTATTAGAAATGCCAGTTTTATTTTTCATTGCAGTTTAACTAAATTTAAATGTCATTTTGCGCTCCCTGTCTGCTTCGGGGTTTTCTAATCTCCGCCTTCTCTTTCATGACATATTCACAGTTATACGCACATCCTTTTAACAAAGCACCGTGCCTCCAGAGCCTGGGACGTAGCGCTGCCATCTTTCATAATGCGGCGAAACTCATCGACAATAGTGATAATTCATAAATTCATGTAAGAAATCGCCATGTGGAGAATATGCGATCAATAGAGGCGGCGACCGCCTCTTGAAGACACCATCCACTTCAGCAAGGGAAATTGGATTGCGCGTACTAGTTGAGAGTACGGCGTGTGATCCTTTTTTTCGTTCACTTCTCGATTTCTTCAGAAGACGTTCCCGTCAGAGCCTGAAACATGGGAGTGGTAGCAAGGTGTCTAGTGGTGATTCTGCTTCGAGAGCCTTCTCTGACCGGTAGCAGTACATGTTGATGGGGGAGGTGGGGATGCACATGCTTCAGTAGGGGATAATACCTCCACAAGCCATAAATCTAGTGTATGAGCCATTAGAAGTACAAACTTACTTCCATGAACCCTGTAACTTCCATGAACCCTGTACATTTTCTAAAATTCAGTCATTTTCATGATTAGTACACTAAGGATAAGCGAACATGACGAAAAAAAAATCATAACAGTTTACTAATAAAAATAGACCCTTAACAAGGGAATAGGGTTTAATCGATAGCATTGACGAATTTCCGACAAATTATCATCTTGGAAGTTGTTGTTTATTCCAGAAATGACTGATTCCTAGGTCTTACCTCAGGCTTCATAACCACTGTCGCCCAGTTGACTTCTGAATTTGCAAGCCATTTTTCTGGTATCCCTCCTATATAATCAAAGTAACTTCTTAAAATACCTTAACTGCTAATTCGGGAATCTCTTGGAATGGATGCCTTTCTGGACGTTGTGCTCGATCAGGCATCACGTCAATCTTGTCTGATTAATGACTATCAGTGTTACGTTTCTGAGTGAGCTCTGAACCGGAAACTAATGCGACGACAAGTTCTAATTGCCCTCGATGTTCGGCTGTGCGAAAGAAGAATGTCTCCGGGAATGTTCGAATTGATTCTGAGCGAACGCGAACTGTGGCCGAGTGTGAACGTCTCCTCGCTCTCCTATTCGCCAATGTTGTAACTCTTAAGTGACAAACTGCCTTCCGATTTCCGGCAGCTGAGTCATTTGAGTGCTCTTTTTTTGAATTACGTTAAAAACATTCCTGAGATTCCTAAGAGTTACAACAAGCGTTTTCTTCCAGTGACACAACCAAAAATAAGACATTATTGGAGTAAGAGCACATGTAAATGTTAACTTTGGCACTGGTATCGTTCATGCAGCAATATCTCTATCTGCTGTAGCAGAAGGACCCATTTCTGAACGTTCCTGGTAAATCGTCCTGGATCTTTCTGGACTCTGCTTTCATCCAGAGAGAGGGAGAGAGAGAGAGAGGGAGGAGGGAGAGAGAGAGAGAAGAAAAGGAGAGAGAGAGAAAGAGAAAATTCCCCAAAATGTGAGATGTCTTGCTATTTCCACCATTATCTGCCGTCTCTAATTCATAAGAGCATTGATGCAAACGGCGCCCATACAACAAAAACTGCGTGCACAGAGGTTGCGGTGGTTCGGGCACGTTATTAGAAGATCGCCACTACACCCTACTCGGAAGGCCATGGAGATGGAGGTTAGCGGCAAGCGCCCCAGAGGCGCACCGAAGAAACGATGGAAGGACACCGTAAGCAAGGATATGAGGGAGCTTGGTGTCACCAAGGATGACGCTCAGGATCGAGATCTATGGCGCAGGAGAACCAAAACAGCGGACCCCGCGAATGCGCGGGACAAACGCTAAGGAGAAGAAGAATCTGCCGTCTCTAATTCAGACGAGTCGTCTGGACAAACTATCTATTTTGCCTGGATTCTGTAGAGCGGTTATTTCATTACTTTCCTGGGAATTTGCCCGAGTTCGGCCATATGAGTATGCGAAATATTAGGTTGTCCCAAAAATAATGGCCGCACCCAAGAAAATTTGGAACTTCATGACCCCACCTATTTATGAGCTAGGCAGACAATTCCTGGACGATCAACAAACACAAGGCATGCGGCATTTACATTCTAGGACTGCCCTGTCATTCTTTCGTTTCCATGATTTTCACAGCTATGGACCTTGCGAAGCTCAGCTTCAAAGCGACCATTATTTATGGAACAGCCTAATATTTTGTTTTTTGCCAGACATTTTCATTTCTACGGCCATTTTGCGCCATAATTTTCATTTTGTATTCCAGAAATTTGAAAACTACTTTCACACATCCTTATGTTGATCTATAGTTCTTTTTTTGAGTCTCCTGGCTCCTCTCATACCATCGACAGAGTGCAGTTGTAGAGCGTTCCGCTACTCCCGCCTAGTCGGACTTGGAACACCACCTTCCCTGGCTGAGTTATCGGATGCCAATTACATCTAAAATGCTGCACTAAGGCTAAGAATCTATAATTGTGCCCATTAGCTGTCCATTTTCCTGCTGAACGCTGTAATTTCGTGCAACGATCGCGCCATCGTTGACCTGCAAACGCTGCACTTATGGTTTTTCCTGAAGGTTTTCCACGCGTTGTAATCTCGGCTGACGTCAGTACGAATTGCATTTTGCAGTTTTTCTGGAAGGGCTTGGCGGTGAGCCGAAGTCTGTTCTTTCATTCGAGCCGCTTAATGTTCGAAACTTACGCTTTCCGTAGTCAGCGTGAGTCGTAGAGCGTTGTTTTCACATTCTCGTTCGTCGTTTAGTAAAGTGCATTCTATTCGCCATCGAATGCGGTTGCAGCCATTATGTCTTGTTGTTGGCCAGAAACTGGCTGCCGGTCGATTTTTCTCAGTTTTGATAGGAGTTCTTACGAACTTTGCGTGTATTCGACGATGCGCGAGTGGTGGAACTGCCTCCCATTTATCGACGCAATGCCCAGTTTTGCATGTTCCCTAGTGGTTGGACTCGAATTGTTTGCCAGGCGATTGCAGCGTTCATGTAACTTTGTTTGGATTGCGGTCAGGGTCAGCGTGCGGCTGGCTCATGGACCTGTATTCACACCTATTTCCTTCTGTGAACGACACATTGCTAATCCAGAGCACAGTTTTATTCAGAAATAAGCATCTCAAAAAATATTCAATGTTAGTGTTATGGTATTTATTATTTTTTAGTATGGAGTACTAAACTAAAGTAGACTGAAGACGTAAAAATAGTAAAGTAGTTAGCTTGAATATGAAGTACTAAAGTGAAGTAGAATAAAGACGGTAAAACTTATTGGAAACTGATGTAAGACTCGACTAATTCTGAGGATAGTATTTTTTTTTTTGAAGAATTCGTGTTTTAAACAAATGACTTGTGGTTTTGCGGTGAAAGCTAGTTACTGGTAATAGAATTGAGCAGTTCATATTTAATTCATATATTTTATTACAAATTAGCCCACCCCTTGGTCTATCGGAGCAGATTTCGCTGATTTCGTTATATACTGTTGGTATGCTACGAAGAGAAGTCATGTAAGTATCCTTCCTCTGGAAATAATCTGCTTCCGAACGTGGATATACGTGAAAAAATTGAATTTCGTAAATCGTAAATTTTCCAAAACCTTCGTAAATCGTTAGTGCTAGCTATAGGCATCCCTGCTTCCGAATCTTACTATGAGCAAATTTGTCTGTGAACAAGACGTTTCATAGTGTCTTTGTGCTGGCGGCGTATTATCTTATGCCATCCAGAAGGTGTATGGTTCGATATAAATAAGGAAACCAGTATTCGAATATTTTTTGAATCACGGAGCACATCGACAAAGTTATGGAAGAGTTGGAAATTTCTAGAAATTGTTCATCCATCGAATTTCGTCTAGCTCCCATTTTTCCGCTTCAGTGTTCTAGACCGAATTGCTTTTAATTGTCATTGCCTCTCTATTCTGCGACAAAAGTGCGACAAATGGTCGAGTTCATCGAGCAGCAAAAAGGCATTGCAGATGAGTATGCAAATACTAAAACTAGGCGTTTGTTACCAATAGAATGGGGAAAAGTCATTAGTTTGCAATGCTATCCGTTATGGGAAGCTGCTATATTGTGCCAATTTATCTATTCTAAACATTTGAACCATCAGGTATTGCTAGAACTTGCTCTGCCCTCCAAGAGGTCACTCACCTCAAGACCTTGGTCTGGATTTTAATATCTGCTGTAGAAACTGCTCTGAATCTGATTTTTATGTCATCTGTAGTCCTGTTTGATTTTCAGCCCTCTTCACTTAAATTTGTGCTCTCCTAGAAGCTGCAAAAAGTATTGTTCGAATATTGAGCACGTGGTATCCACGAAAATAGAACTGAAATTGAGTTTTTCTCACAAATTTGCTCTTCTGCGGGATTGTTCCAGAAATTCGCTGGCATAAGCACACTTAGAATGACGTGAAGAATGCTTCTGTCGATGTCTGTCGACGGCTTAATTCATGGCTCCGTCGATATGTATTCGGTGCTGTTCGAAGGCATAAAATATGTGTTTTCGCTGTTAATGGCCGTTTGAAGGCTTCATCGTCAGAGACGCGGAGCATGCACATTAGCATGCTGCGGCTGGAAATTCCTTGGAAACCTTCAGGAAATACATATGTGCATAGGTGGCTCAAATTTTCTTCCCTTCAGCAGCAATTGAGAATGGATCGCAGCAGTTGAGGGGAGTATAGCAGTAACTGAGAGGAGATACTGCTTTACTCGATTTATTACACTGTTCGGGCTGCGTTTCTGCTGGCAGTCCTCCCCCCCCCCCTCCTCCGAGAATGGGTCGTGAAATTTTTGAAATTACTTCACATACAATTAAAAATCTTGTATTATAATAGATTCATTTTATTTGTTTGTTATTATTATTTTTTAAATACTGATTATTTGTTATTTATTATGAAAATTATTTATATTTATTCTTATTGATTTTATCTTCAGTCTAGGTCTCCAAAAACGGCAGAGACCCCAATTTTTTCCCGCGTCCTCTCTCACGCCCACTTTCTGCGTCCGCCCACTGCTAGCTGCTGTTACTCTTTCCTAATTACTGCTACGGCTTCTAACTTTTTAACAGCACTTGAGGGGAGGATAGCAGCAACTGATGCCTGAGGAGATGCCCCTGCTTCATACTCCTCAGATTACGCTGTTCTGGCTGCGTTCCTACAGCGCAATTGTCAGATTTATGCATATTTCCTTCTGTACAGCATGTAGTGCTATAGATACTTTTCCTTCATACTTCCTCCTAGGTATTTTCCTCTTCTTCCAGGAAATTGAAGAATCTGAATATTTTGGTAAGTTTTTTGGATTAATTCCTTGTTTTTCCTGCGCACATCCCATTCGATTTTATTTCTGGAATGAAACATCGTACACAAATATCGGAGATCTGCCTGTACGTCCCTTCGATTCGAATGTCATTCCTAAACTTTCTTCTGTTCAGCTTGAGCAGTCGATTTTCCATTGAGTTTCCATCGATTTTCCTGTGTATCGCCACCGTATTCGACAAATTTCAGACGTTCAGCACGCCGAATCATCATCCGCGTAGCCAGCCGTTCTTCGACCACGTGTTCTCATTTTCTGTTACTCCGGATCTCAAAATATGGTTCAGAAACTTCCAAATTGTCGACGAGACACTACAATTGCAAGAGATTGGTGAGCGTTCGTTACATCTGTCCCTCCTATAACTCACTGATATGTTATTCTCTTTTTAGGTCCTCGATTTGTTCTGGAAACGATCCGAATTTTCGCTGGATCGTTTGATGGTGCTGTTCTCTATGATAACCCCGATTATGAGAGCCCGAATGCAAAAAGAAGAGCGATAAAGTTGGCAAGTAAAGGAAAGTACATTGAAAAAGAATTGCACAAGAAGGTGGGGTTTCTTTTTTTTTTCGGGTTTTCAATCGATTTATTGATTGATTACTTATTTGTTCTTTCCAGGCTGCTATCGTAAAGGCACAACAAATCAAGGAAGTGATTGCCGAGAAGGTTGAGGATCCTGTGGGAGAGGTGAGTTTTTGGTTTTGTGGATTGTTTTGGTTCAGTCATAGGGACCTCTAATATTTCTAAATGCGGAGTCGGAGGGGGG
>JARK01001656.1:189250-200070 GCA_000688135.1 Ancylostoma ceylanicum
CCCCCCCCCCCCCTGCCCCACCCCTCCTCCTATTCACACTTCCACCATCCCTCTCTTACCTGCAAGCACTTGGTAGCATGATTCTGCGTGCAAATCGCCTTTTTGAATGCTCCATTTACTAGTATCCACATTTGTTTCGGAAAGTTCTGCAATAAATAGCTTGTATTGTCGAGGTAAGGAACTTGCTATAGGTTACACTCTATAGAATAAAATTATCAGAACTGAGAGATCCCAGAATAGGAAGTGAGAAACACGTAAAGAAAAGTCACCAGCTGGAAGCGCTAGCAGGATATCAGAGTGTTCGTGGAAGAAGTCCGTTGTAATAGCTCTCAGAACTGCTATCCTGAAAATATCTTTTGAGTTTAAATTGTGGTCACGTTCATAATGGAAGCATGGTTTTTTTTCGGAAGGCCTAAATTATCACCAAAATGCCTCAACCTACTCAACTTCCTTGTACTAGCTGCCAACTATCAATAACGAGCAGATGAGTTCCATCCTCCATTTTGACGCGATCTCTGAAGTTATCACCACAATAAGATAATTTTCCACAATTGATTTACGTCGCTAGCTCGAATCGCTAACTGCTCGAGAGAGAAAACTTCTTTGGGTTCCTCGCCCTCGGGAGTGCATGTGACTGCGTACATACAAAATGTCTCTTCGATTAATCACAGCATATACCTGCTTACGAAATTCTCGTTTGTTTAATCATATTTTTCGTTATGCTCTTACTGCGGAAAATGTTCTTAGTGAACGAACATAAGTATTGCTCTGTTTTCTTCGTCTCTTGCTTCATGACGCACTATCTCTTAAGCATGATGAGAGTACTGGTTGTTCTCACTTGTGAAGATAGTATATAAGCTCCTCTGTTGGAGACGTAGTTGCCTTTAAATAAACGTCATCGGCCCCCATTCGAGAAATACGTCTCCAACAAAGGAGCTTATATACTATCTTCACAACAGAGAACAACTAGAACACTCATAATGGTTAAGACATAGCACGTGATGAAGCAAGAGACGAAGAAAGCAGAGCAACACGTATGTTGGCTCACTAAAAACATTTTCCGCAATAAGCGCATCATGAAAAATATGACTAAACAAAGGAGAATTTTATAAGCAGTTAAATGTTGTGATTAATCGATGAGACATTTTGTATGTACGCAGTTACATATACTATCCATGTGCAGATTCTCCAATGTAGTGCTCAATTTCCGAGAGCTCACTCACAGGATCCTGTACTGTCCGTATGTAGAATTGATCAAGTTGAAGAATTGTGAAATACTCATTGATTTGTTGGAATGTAGTTGGTTCTTCGGATATGTTTCCTTTAGAAATGCAGCACTAAATATGTACATTCCAATGATCTGCAAAAAATACATATTAAGGAGGATCATCATGTCGAAAAGCTGATTGTTAGGTACAGATAATATATTAGGTTGTCCGAGAAATAATTGGACAAATCGAACGAATTGCAATTCTGTCCACAGGTTTGTTTAAACTCATTATCACTCAGCATAGTAATTTCTATGGTGTTCGACCACATATAATAGCAGCACCTGTCTGGAAGGGAACTCTTGGCGAGAAAGGAGAGTTGAAGATCAAGAAGTCGTGGACTTCCTTCTTGACTTCGTGTCTGTTTTAGAATTTATCTCTTGCAAAAAACGACTAATGCGAATGAAGACGTGGTAGCCGCTTCGTGCTGTCAGATGAATGCGGTGAATGGGATGTCAGATCGATTCTAGAAACTGCTTGCTTCTAACGGCTATTCTTGGAAGTGTATCGTTTGGCATTATCCATAAGGAGAAGAATTCTACTCCTCTCGGGATCGAGACGTTGCAGGATTCCAGCCGCTTACTCCGCTACGTTGCGAAACTGCCGGAGTCTATCACAGAGCTTAAGGTCGGGCCCTGATGTTCCACCAACAAGTCAGGAGCTCTTACTCGGCATTGTTTCTGCGCTTCAGCTGTGGTTTTGATAGGTCTTCAAAATCGTTCCGGTGTTTACGGCGTACAGTATTGTCGTAGGTGCAGTACTTCTCATCCATGATGACTATGGAATCGATCGAATGAAATGTACGGTGGCGGCTGAAGAAGGAAGTACTCACATCAATACATCTCTTCTTGCCCAGGACGTGAGGGAGAGCTCGAGGCAACTTTGGAACCTTGTCAGAAGCCTGAAGAATGTCTTTCACACTGGATTTCAAAGTTTGGGTTGGACCTGCTATATCGCGAACAGAACGATCATGCTGGGCTTCACGGGTGGCGAACCGCAACTGGTTGAATTCGTCTAATTATTCCTCGGATAACCAAATGCTGTGTAGTGAATGAATGACTTTTTGAACTACTTACAGCAAAGAATGTGATACTATAACATAGCCAATGACGGTACCCTCTTGTTTTCACAAGGAAGTAAAAGTGCAAATTACGCATCCACATCTCTTCCTAGAATTATGGAAATTTTTCTGGTACAGTTCGCAGGGGAGCAATACAAATACAAAATTCATGTGAACAGAGAGAAAGCGATTGGTCTTCTTTAGAAGGGAGTTAACCAAGATCGAAAATAAACTCTTTTGACTAGGTCCAGTTGCCTAATATTTACGTAAAGCATGTCAATTTCAAATTAGACACTTCTTTAGTAGTAAAATTGCAACAAGGGGAAGTGAGATTGATGAGGCGTTATTCAACATAGGAAGCACTTTCGATTTACATGATAGGCAATAGATAACAAACATATGCATTATGCTTTGATTGGGTGCGTAATAGTCGTTGCGGGCATAATTTTCCATTATAAATGTCTAAAACACTCCCAAAAATATGTTCAAACTGGTTTTCTGGTGAGGGTTACCTACATAGCGAGGGAGAATGCATCAGCACTTCCATTCTATGCCCTCACCGAACTAGGAATTCTATGCTGTGAATCCTGGAACATGCTGTTGTGAGTGTAAGTTCTGCGGTGGGATTCGTAAACGTTCCCGGGAAGTCTCTGAGCTTCCCATTCATCCAAGACCAGGACTAGCTTCGAACGATATGAAATGTTCTGCTTTCTAACATTACTTGTTGTTTCTGACTGAAATTAGTCGTTCGGACGGAGGACACCCATTTTTAACGAGGACCTCATCAGCTCAGGAGCAACGGTTAGATCATCACCCTTCCGGGAACGTTCATGATTCCTATCACTGACATTAACAGAAATATCACTTTCAGGTATTTCATCTTCACGTTAAGATAGAATTTGTCATGATGTTCACGCACACTACTGTCCAATTTCATGGTTAGTACTGTTGTGTGCACGAGTAGAGGTTCAAATATCGAATGTACTGGCGGAACATGTTAACAACAATATTGTGTTACACTTTCTGAGCTCTCGCCGTGTACTATCCAAGAATCAAAGGTTAACTGATCTATTTTGGAGTACTCTTCGTACTGTTTAATGCGAACATTGTTATTCAGTTCCAGAAATGAAAGGAACTGTTTTCGTTCTGCTATTGGCTAAAGTGCAGATCAAACTGTTGAATATAATCGCGACACTTACAAATGAAATTACTGTAATATGTTTTGCAAGAATTATAGAGCAATATTGTGATAGTTGTTCTATGTTGTAAGCATCCCACCTGCTGCGCTTCGTGAACAATGTTATCCAGTTTCATTCATAGGAATGTTTGCTTTCTTCTGCTCTCGTAAGCTAAAGCAAAGATCATTTGAGCTGGCTGAGCATTTAAGCAACATTTTGCACTAATATCCAATTATTACTATCCAACTGCCCTAGTTCGCAGGTTGCTTTCCTGCTGTGCTTCTAAAGATCAAAAATGATCTATCACTATTAGTTGGCTGTATGAAGCCAGTTTTAAAGGCACCGTCCCACTTCAGAATCGTTTTCGAGATTTGCGCATCAGATGAATCTCCAGTGACTGATCAGAGTGGTATAGGTGATTCCGTTCAAAGCCAGCAAAAACTTCTGTCTTCGATACCCGACTTTGGAGGAGCCATTGGGCGGAGTCGGGGGGCGGGGCCTGGCCTCCTTTCGATTAATTCACTCCCGGAAGCGCACTTTCTGAGAATAAATTTATTAATCGAAAGAGTTCCTCATTCACTTTCTACAGATAGAAACTACGCTTCATGTGTTGTCAGCAAGGGAGTACAGGGTGCGGAAACCCTGTAAATCCGCCTTGGCTCCTCCATCTTCCTCGAGATTGCAGAGTTTCAGCACAATCTACTCCTTTGCTGGCACCACATGAAACGCAGTTTCTATTCCGTAGGAACTGGATGAGGAACTCTTTCGAATAATAAAATTATTCTTAGAAAGTCCGCTCCCGGGAGTGAATTAATCGAAAGTGAGGCTAGGCCCCGCCCCGACTCCGCCCAATGGCTCCTCTAAAGTCGGGATCGAAAACAGAGGTTTTTGGTGGTTTTGAACGGAATCACCTATACCATTCTGATCAGTAGTCGCTGCAGATTCATCTGATTTGGAAATCCCAAAAACGATGCTGAGGTGGGACTTTGTCTTTAAGTCTTTGAGTTTTTATTGTGTAAGGTGGGCCAGAGAGTCTTGTCCAGAACTTTCAAAGATTCTTTTTATCAGGAAATTAGATTGGGAGTGGGGTGTGACCTACTCGATACTGAATAGATTTTGCACCATTACCCTATCAGGCAGTTCTTTCAAAGATAGCAAGGGAGTTCCTTTCAGAATGATTTCCCTGGTTGTTGCCCTAATTTTTATGTTGGACTCTGCGAGTGGAAACACTTCTGAAGAGGAAGAGAGACTGGATTTTTACGAGTACAGTGATCATTTTGCAAGGAAAATGATGCTTACCATAAGCGCGGCTGCATATTCTGATGATCCGCAACAATGCTTGAGTCACATCCTAGGAAGAGTGACGGTAAGTGATTGACTGTAGGCGGACCATCGTCTTTGAGTCAGAGCTATCGTAAAACTATTCCAGGGCACTTATCAATACTCTTATCCTTGCCAGGATAGTGAGTGTTCCGTATTCGTTGCAAAGTTGGAGGATTATAGGGCCATCGCAATCGGTTTCAGGTAGTCTCATTCAGTTTTGACCGTAGAAGTTAAGTTTCCGTTAACGGACGGACGAGGGATGGTCAGTGATTCTTTAGGTTTTTTTGAGGGACGACAAGTCAGCATACACCGTCCCTTTTCAAGGGCCCTTGGAGCAGGTCTACTGTAATTTTTTTCGAGTAATAGTCAAAATTCTAACTCAGCGTGCTGAGCGCTTTTAAAAGAGGGTCTTCCCTTTAGCAGGGTTCATGAGCATTCACGGAGAGATCCTGACCTGTCTCACCTTCTGAAGTAGATGAATTTCACGAAAGGGTATGTTTAGTTCGAGTAACTGGCCTCAGACAGCATGGGCAAACAGTGGAAAGCATGGCAATATCAAGCACATTTTGGCCTAGAGCCTAGACACTCAGTATTGCCCGATCTCGGTGCTCGTCTTCGTCGTAAAGGGTATACACAGTAGGAGCTTATTGCTATGCGATTTCCTTGAAGTGGGAATGTGCGATTCTCTTGTTCTTTTTGCTTTTGTTTCGGTGGAGTTGGGAATGTGCGATTCTCTTATTCTTTCTGCTTTTGTTTCGGTGGAGTTTTGGAGGTTTTGGTGGGTGTTGTTCAGGAGAATCCATCAGCGTTTCCTTCATTTTATTCCTTCTACGAAGTACTATCAAATGAAGAAACCTTATCGACTTTTTTCTAGGGGGACTCAAAAACCTGGGCAACTCATTCAACAGACAGTGGACGCCGTTTTAGCACCTTGGGTATGTGTAGTACTGTCTTTGAAATTACTCCTGCCATAAACTATTTGTTTTTTTTTCGTGCTAAAACTTCTCTCCTATCAAATTGAGCAATCGTGGAGCTCAGCATAGTCAACTATTTCCGGACTCTTACTCTCCCCACTCTGTTCGTGATCGTCATGAACGCAGACAGAAGAGAATTGAAGAACCTTGAAAAACCACGCATCTTGGACGCTGCTTTACGAAGGCGACGTCATTCCTTTTCCGAGAACAGAGTGGCAGACATGCGCTTGAAATGATCTTAAAATGGATCACCTAAGACTTTCCAGCTTCTTCCCATGAAGAATTTTGTAATAGTGAGCGCTGATTGGCGACAAAGTGAGCAAGGCGTCGTTTTATAGCGATGCCAAGTATTGAAATCAAGGTGCTGCGCTGGTTGGCGGCGTAACGCGCACGCCATCCCCGCCTATGAGATTACTGTCCCGAAAAATCCCGAAATTCGGGGAAATCTCCAACGCAAAGATTTCCGCGGGTACTGCCTTTAAATTGATAAGTTAGTAATAAGTTTGTAAGTTAATAAAGTGCGTTTCCAGGGGTAGTTCGGCATTCCAAATTGAATAGAGCAAAAATCAGGTCAATCGGATAACGATGAACTCCGTTACGATCAAAAAATGGGGTGTCCCTATAATTATGAAACGCATTGTAGTTTTCTAACCCTTGATCTTGTGCCTTATAGCTCGCCGCATTAACCACCCGGTCAGTTCACCACTGCCACTTTCGTATGTGAATTCATATATTAGGTTGTAGGGAAAGTTCTCGCGATTTTTAAAATCTTGCTTTTTTTAACCCCACGCTGCCTTGCAGCGACCTATCTTTTGCATATATAAGGAGGTCAGGTATGTGCAATTTTATTAGTATCATTCACTGTTAACTCCTGCACAAGCCCTACCAAGAAGATAAATTTTTCGAAACAGTACATTTGCAGCCTTTTAGTATACGGCTTCGAATCTGGTGAATTAGCAACCGTATTCAGTCACCGTTTTAACGCTGTATTTGGGGACGGTGCAGTGACCAAACGGTCTGCGCAGGATTGGCCCAGACGCTTTTGTGCTGGCGACTTCAGCCTCACCGTTTCCTCATGGTCCGGACGCGCATCCGGAGTCTACAGCAGTCGATTGCCGCAGCAGGTAAATTCAGATCCAAGGCAAACTATGTGTGGAAGGACATAAGTCTTGGATGTTCACTTTACCACCATCGCCTATCATCTGCGCCAGTTGGAAAAGGTATAAAAGTTATCACAATGTGTGATGACGATTTGACCAAACGCGATCTCTCGCGACGTGCCGAGGTGGCTACTGAATTCCCTCGTACAGACGCATAAAAAAAACAAGATGAAGCCCATCTTTACAGCAGATGAAAAGTGGTGCCTGTGCGTCAACATCAAGTGCAGTCCACCTTGAGTTGACAAGGATGAGCAGCATGAGCCGCAGCCAAAGGCGGGTCTTCACCCTCTGGAGGTTATGATGAGTACTTGGTGTGACTGTAAAAGCATCATGCACTGCTAGGTACTGCCGCGCTGCAGTGCGCTCACGTTAGACCTGTGCTCTCAGCGGCTGCATATAATGGCCGCAAAACTCGCAGGAAAGGGTCCGAATTACGGCACGATCCAATTCCTGCACGACCCTGCTCGCCCACTCTTTATAAGAGTGGCCCGCCAGAAGCTACTCGACTTTGGATGGGAAGTGCTGACTTCAGCACTGTACGGGCCTGATCTAGTGCCAAGACATTAGCAACTTCACCTGACTCTCTGTAACGCTTTGCAAGGGAAAGCGTGCGATGATGAAGATGACTTGGATTGCTGGTTGAGCAACTTTTTCGAGTCAATGCCAGTACAGTTCTTTGCCGAGGGCATCGAAACGCCTCCCGAAAGTAGGCAAAGATTGGTAGTACATGATGGTTATTTACTCATTTCTTAATGTGTTTTCCTTTTTTTAAAAAGTCAATAAAAAAGATGTTTCAAAAACCGCGAGAACTTTCCCTACAACCTATATATTTATCAGCGTGAACAAAATCTTTGGCGGGCTGTTTCTAGTCCAGACGCATGCTTTCGAAAGGATGGGTGTGGACTAGAAAATTTTATATCCATGGGAGGCAGCTGGTTATGCAGCCGGGTATCAAAAAGCCACGCTTGGGTAAACGTTTTGATGGGCGCGGGAAACGATAAATTTGGGTAATCTCGCTGATGTATCCGAGCGCTGGGCTTCCCAGGATCGCTGGAAAATAAGATATACGTATATGTATACAGCACTATGTTAAGTGATCGTTGTTGTTGCTGGAGCGGGAAATCTTCTCCGCTAGATTCGTGAAACATGTGGTAAGTCCCATCTTCAACTGGTATCTCGCAGTGCTCCAACAAGAACTAGTTGAATGCACTGGGAGAGGAAGAGTTTCGTGGGGTAGCTCGTTGAATAAAATCATCTTGAGCCACTTTCAAGCCTCTGAAGACAACGTGAGGTCGAAACGTAAGGCCAAATAAAAACGTGTTCATAACAACCGTAAGGCACAGGAGCACAAAATCAATAATACTATGTTAAGCATTGTTCTTGAATACAAGCGTTAGTCTCGTGCACCTCCATTCCAGTAATGCTTTTTTAGACTGAATAGAAAAATCTGGATCTTTACCACTCTTTATATAGGAGTATTGGAAGCATGGAGGTCGCGTATCAAGATACATCAAGTTTGTGTACATTAAGCTCTGGGCTCATATGGAGCACAAATTCAAAGAATTCCTGAGGGAACATCCAGATTGGGATATTTGGGTTAGTTCCTTCTAACTTGTGTGATACTTTATTCTGGATTTTCAAAAGATAGGATGCATATTTGACGCTATCTAGATGTATGAGCACCAGCTTTGCACCATTACTATACAGTACATCTGTTACACTACATATTCAGCACTATACGAACCCTTTTACTCAGATTTTTCCCTTTTTAGATTAGCGGCCACTCACTTGGTGGTGCACTCGCAACCCTTGCCGCATCGAACATTGTGGAATCGAGAATTGCAGAAGACCCCGACAAAGTGAAGCTGGTAACTTTGGGTCAGCCAAGGGTGGGCGATAAGGACTTTGCTGAAGCGCTCGATGATCAGGTATTCTATGTAGAATCCAGCACTCCATAGTACCCTTTAACTTTCATGGAAGATTTGACTACAGAATCTTTCCTGCTTGAAAATGCAAAAAAAGTTGAATTTTATGTCGTTGTACTCGCTGGTAAAGTGTGATATTCCTGTAATGGTTCTTGAAACTGCAGACACCCATTCTCAGACATTCGAGTACTAAAAAAAAAACAGCACGCCTTCGAAGTCTTCCGAAAATTCCTCAAGAGGTGTACTTTCCCTTCTTCTCAGGGAATCTGAAATTTCAACTCACTCGGCAACGAATTTTCAAATTCGTGTATACCCAGTATCCATCATTCGGTCTTACATAAGTATACTACGAAGTATATTTGCACATCCATTCGAACGTAAAATGTCGGACAGTTTGGATATTCGAAAGATTGAATAAATTTGAAGATTGGAAAAAAAAACTTCCACGGTCCTTCGAATTCAAACAAAAGTGCAATTATGCGACGCAGCCACTTCCCAGCAATCTCACCTCCAAGTTCAACTAGAAAACTCCGATCGTATTCTCGGCTTCGAAGGAAACTTCGAAAGGGGTCAAGAGACTGGTTGTGTTCATTTTTCTCGTGAGGTATATTATGTTCCAGGTAGAATATTCCTATCGAATCGTTCACTGGATGGATGTAGTGCCTTCACTCCCAAAGACAGGATACTGGCATCAAGGAGAAGAGGTGAGTAATTGTTTTTTTTTTCTTATTGAAGTAAAAGCTCATAGAAAGAGATTAAAGTGGAAAACGTGAAGAATATGGCTGTTTTCCGAAATCTTGAAAAAACATTTTTGCTTGTATTTATTTTCGATTAACGGGATAAAGTGGGGTCTGAATGAGGGTGAAGTTCATTTCTCATAAATTCTGGTCTCTTGTTCATTTTCTGAATGGAGCACCGACTTTTCTTTTGTCTGGGGACAGCTTAACCTTGGCTTTGATGACTTGATTTTGTTGAAGAGATTACAATAGGTTAGAGTCGAAGTAGAGTTGAATTTGACATGAAATATTTTGTCAACACTTTCGATAGATAAGGCGACTATTTAAAGTAGCCGAAAGGACGTGTTCGATTTCATTTTCACGTTTAAAATATCTTCAAATTCTAGACTTTTCCTCATATCAACGTGTACATCGGAAATCACCATTTTACTGGCATCGAAAATAGAGTTCTAAACGTGCAGTTCTTAAGGAGCGTTTGGGTGGAGCGCTTCATATGTACTAGTTTGCCTGCATAGGTGCTGTCCTGCTCGACATGTATTATCCTGTCCGAGTGGTAGAATCTACAATTCATCGGTACACATCGCATTGATCAAGGAAAGCGATACCTGCTTGTCAGACCACTAAGGGTTTTGTCACCTTTATAAATTTTGGTGTTTGATGGGATGATTCAGTTAAGGGACCTCATATCGGAAACAAAGAAAAAAATTGAGGTAGTATCGCCTCTTCGTCGTTAAAGAAAACTATTCATCAAAGCAGAAAAACCACGACTGCACCACATCTTCATATGTCTCCCAAAGAAAGCTCGTCTTTTTTCTGTGTACAAGCAGGATTTAGAAGAAACATGTCATATGAAGAAGGAATTTTTCAGATCTTCTACAAAGCCGGAATGGAACCTCATGAATCCTCGTCCTGCGGACGTGAGTCCTTATCAAGGCTTGCGTACAGATAGATTCGTTCGTTGATATAGATCTTTTAAGCCCATATGTACGTGTGTGCATTACTCAGCGTGAAAATCTGCTGGGCGACATCTGACCATGCCATTAAAAATTTCTTAAAACGGGCCACACCCTTGCTAAGCCGTCTTACGAAAATGTTGAACGCTTGAGTCAACTCAGTCCTCATCTGTGAAGGAATACCAACTGGCAGTGGCGGACGCAGAAAATGGACGGAAGAGGGGGGGGGGGGGGGGGGAAAA
>JARK01001656.1:218789-229694 GCA_000688135.1 Ancylostoma ceylanicum
ACACACACACACACACACACACACACACACACACACACACACACACACACACACACGGAGTAAGCGCTTTATTATAAGTCATGATATCCAGATATGTTGATATCAAGGAGTATGAGGAATATTTCGTGAATGTGTCATGGTCACCAAAGTGACTTCACAGCCAATGTCTCATGAAGTTCTCTTCGAAAGCAGATACAAAGTCGCTTTGAAAGGCCCCTGTCATACATATAATGTGCGGTTGGAACTTCGCCAAAAAAAAAAAAAAAACAGAATCACAGATTCCTCCATTGACACTTTGAGCACTGACTTCACTTCTGTGTTTTCGCGGAAACTGCAACGGATGAACACTTGGTAGTTTTTGCTACAATGAAGGACTACAATAGGAGACATTGCTAGCAATAAAATTGCCTTCACTCAAGGTCATTTTCATAAAATTATTGCCTTTTAATGTGTTCTCTACCAAAAATTTTCTAGCAGGACATCACAGCAGACCACATCCGGCGGCCCAGCTGATGGCGAGTCCTCCACTTTCAGGATTAAATACACCACAATTGCCATCATTTTTGCCGCAGAAATCTGTACTTTTGGTGGAATATAGAGGATTACTTTGGGCATTACTCGCAATACTTTTCATGTCGGTTCTCCTTTGCAGGAGAGAGCTACATCAACCAATGCGGTGGAATGTAGCCATTTTGGATAATTCCTTTCAAAAATTATCTTAGCCAATACTGAAGCTCAGGGAGATGCTCAACTTTGAATAAGTCTGGAGCGCTTCAACTGTTCTTCTGCAAAAAGTGAGCGGAGGATGGGAGAAATCGAACTTTCTACCGCGCTTTGTGGGAAATGAGTAACCCCATCTTCGCACTAGTTTACTTTGTTATGCTGCCTTTTACTCAAAGACTTTGGCAGTGTGTCGGATGTTGAAAATATGTTGGCAGGAACGTACGCAACAAAACCAGCAGCATTGCCACTAATTTTCTGGCGAAGTTCCCAGGAAAAATTTCTGTGGAACTTCCGGCCAAAGATTTTGTTGTCACCCTGTGCACTCCCACTGGATATGCCATGTAGGAAAATATGATAAACGAATAACAGAGTGAATGCTTTTTGCGGAGAGACGTTCCACTGACTTACTCGTATGTGTCAGCTTCACTAGCGTGTCATTAACCACTAACTACGTTTAATCCCTCCATGATCCTATCGTAACAATCTGATTTTTTAAGGCAGGTCCGATTTTTGTATTTAAGGGCCAGGGAAACGATGAAGTTCCGTGTCAGCTTCACTAATACGCCATTAAATTGCAAAGGTACATTTATTCATTTACCTTCGTGCTTTCAAAATCACTGCTTTGCATGCCTTGATTATGCCAGTTTACATGAAGGAGTTTTAGTGGGCTTAGAACCCTTTGACGACCCAGGTAGAGAGTCAAAAGAGGAGTTGTTAGCCCTAGACCCTACCTCCGGACCTAATTAGGTGGCTTGTACCACTACTTGGTGTGGCAGCAGTAAAGCAACCTGGATCCCGCGTGGAGGACGAGGCAAGGGAGGAACGTGAGCCCAGGTTAGATTGCGAACGACCCCTAGCATTATCCCAATGTGGCCTGAAAGATTCTGAGGGAGAACGTCCTGTTAATTCGTTACGTATATCCTTGTCTTGCAGTGAAGCGAGATTAAACAAGGAAGCAGAAAATAGGTTTCACCTAGGAGTGGACGCTGTATAATCAGCCAATACCGTTTTTTACCCTTTCATTCAGGAGGTACCGTGTATCTATCATCCAACATTAAAAATGTTGTAATTCTTGGAACAGCGGGGAAGAATTTGACTGATACCCATCTGCACACGCAACACTTCACGAAACTAGCTGCAGTACTTATTCAGAGATATTTTTGGGGCAGAAAATATCAGAATGCTGAACACCACGAACATCCTCTAAAACGCCATGAGATGTTCTTTCAGATACATACACAACCATTACAAAGAAAAAATGCAGCACCTTTGGAAAATGAGAAAACGACGACAGTGGAAATTCTTATTTCCTCAACGTAATACAATGAATAAGGATGCCTTGAATCTGTAACAACCACTGTCTTCTTCGATAAATGGAAGCAACTCTTTGGACTCAATTTTGCGAAAACGAGAAACGATTCAAAATTTATCAAGAATTTTGCTTCTAAAATATGCCGACTGCTAAATTTGTGGCTTTCGATGCTGCTGAATTTGCCTGTCCGACAATTGTTTGTTTAACAATCTATGCAAAATGATGGGTGACACAACAACCATCGTCATGATAAGGAAAATACTGCTCGCGAGTATAGAACATCGAACATCTAGCGATGTTCGTGTACTTTCAGCAGATTTCGCTCACTTTTCGGGGCGAAATTCGTGTAAACTTGATGTATTTTCCAGGTGGGATCGGGAAGTATTTTGGCAAAAAGTTAATGAAACCTGTAACCATCCGCCATCCCAGCCACAAAACATAATGCTACATACTCGCAGCTTTCACTTTCCTCCTACTAAGTTGGTGCACCTTTCCTGGGTACACATCTGTTTGAGTTTATCGATTTGAGTTTCCGACAGCGAATTTCGCCCATATCTGCCAGAAAATATGTTTAAGTTGATCCGTGGATGACATCTGCCAAGACTACTTGAGATCAATTTAGTGTCGACCCCCCACGGTTGTTCCTCTCACTCTAGTTCGCGTTTTTAGCCCTGTTTAGGTAACAGCACTTCTTTTGACGATAATTCACCTTTTGGTAAAAATAACTGGTTATTATGCAATCTGACACTTATTCGAACACTCCAAATATTCAAGCCAATCACAGGACTGTGCGTGAATTTCGCGCGACACGAGTTTTTCGTATTGCATTTGACTCGCGCGCAAATTTCGTCCTGCATTTTTCCGCATCACTCGAAATACTTGCTCAAATTCCGCACGCAATTCATTTCGCATTGCATTTTTTTGCATTTTTTCGCAATGCTTAAATTTTGGGTTATGTTTTGAAATTCTTGTTTGAATTGCGCCCTCAATTCATTTCGCATTGCATTTTTTTTTGCATTTTTCTCGCAATGCTCGAGTTTTGTGTTAACTTTTCAAATTCTGGTTAGAACTTCGCTCGTAAATCATTTCGCATTGCATTTCACATTGCATTTTTTCGCATTGCATTTTTTTTCATTTTTTCGCAGTGCCCAAGCATAGGGTTACCTTTTCGGATTCTTAATTCAAATTCGTAGACTAAACTAAGAGCAGGATCGCTAAAAACGTTAACGGGGTGTTCCAGAATCAATCTGCTGCTCCTAGAGCCCACGTACTCCATGTGCTATACTCCGTCGCCCTCGCCGGCACTGGCGACGTTCCATTGTCAGTGAGGATTTTTGACAGCACGTCATCGACATTGGCGAGCGAATCGATAGCTAATCATCATTGTTGGTGATCTGGCTGCGTATTTGTAACTCAGAGTGGAGTAAAGCAGCAGGCGAGCGTCACTGTGATGTCGTTCCTATAATGTATAGGCGAACATGGACGGATTCGGTGCGCAGTTTCATGGCGTCACGGCCACAGAATCGTGACGGGACCTATCCATTTCGAATCACTGATTTGAATTCAAGGACGAAGCTATGAGCAGAATCGTTAAAGAAGTTAGCGAGGTGTTTCTAAACTAATCGATAAACCGGCTGCAGAAAACTAACACGCCTCCTTTTGCCTGATCGTGACCCACACTCGACAGACGGATTCTATGGCTGAGGAATTGCTGCAGGAACTGAACGAACGGTAAGTGCCGTCTACAACTGAGTGGAATAGGTCCCGTCGTGGTTCTGTGGCTGCGACGCCATAAAACTGCGCATCCTATATTCTCGAGAAGGACTTGCAGAAACGACGTCACAGTGACGCTTGGGTGCTGCTTTGCTCCATCCTGAGTCGCGAACACCCACTAAGATCACCGACAGTAATGATGAGCTCGCCGATGTTGGGAAGGCGCTTTGAATATCCTTACTAAAAATGAGGCGTCGCCAGTGCCGGCGTGGGCGACGGAGTATACCACATGGAGCACGTCGGCTGTAGGAGCAGCAGATTGATTCTGAAACACCTCGTTAAGGTTTTTAGCGATCCTGCTCTTAATTTAGTGTACGAATTTTAACTAAGAATCCGAAAAGATTACCCCATACTTAGGCAGTGCAAAAAAATAAAAAAAAATGCAATGTGAAATGCAATGCGAAATTATTTACGAGCGAAGTTCTAACCAGAATTTTAAAATATAGCCCAAAATTTAAGCATTGCAAAAAAAAGCAAAAAAAAATGCAATGCGAAAAGAATTGCGCGCGGAATTTGAGCAAGAATTTTGAGTTGAGCAAAATTCAAGCGCGAGTCAAATGTAATGCTAAAAGCTTGTGTCGCGCGAAATTCACGCACAGTCCTGTAATTGGCTTGAATGTTTGGAGTATTCGAAGAAGTGTCAGATTGCATAATAACTAGTTATTTTTTCCAAAAGGTGAATTATCGTCAACAGAAGTGCTGTTATTTAAACAGGGCTAAAAACGCGAGCTAAATTGACCTCAAGTAGTTTTGGGCGATGTCATCCACGGATCAACTTAAACATATTTTCTAGCAGGTATGGGCGAATTTCGCTGTCGGAAACTCAAATCGATAAACTCAAATAGATGTGTACACAGAATAGGTGCACCAACCTGATAGAAGGAAAGTGAAAGCTGTGAGTATGTAGCATTATGTTTTGTGGCTGGGATAGCGGTTGTTCAGACTGCACGTGTTCTAATTTCCCAGCACTGTATGACAATCGCAATCAGCAAACCCTATGACGAAAACATCTTCAATGTCCATCTTCAAAGTCTACATCTTTGGCCTTCACAGAATAAGATCATGGAAGCCATTGATCTTCTCTCTATTCGATACATGTAGACGACAGTCAGAAACAGTAATATATCCAGGCCTAGGATATTCAGGCGTCGATGTCACGCTTCTATATTTTCTATAAGAATTGTGCTAATATTCCAGAGCAGTCGCAACTATCTTTTCAAAATGACAAAACATGGTTCAATATCGAGGCATTTATTCAAGTTAAAAAACACCAGTATCTTCAATCTAGCGCGAGACCACACAGTAGATCAATATGATATAATCAGAGGCACTGTTGAAGACAGAATCACAAACTGTAACTCAACCATGGATTGAGCTATTCAGATGAAATTTGAGGATTTGGTATAGGTTTAAGTGTTCTTTCTTACAACTGCTTCCAAGCAGATCTACCGCGTTTCAAGTGCAAATTCACTATTTTATCAGCATTATGATTTTTCGACTGTATCGTGACATCTCAGCTCCGAAAGAAGTTATTCTAAATACTATTATAAGCAAGCAATTTGCTACATAAGTTCCGTTCTCTGGTTCATCTCTTCACATAAAAAGTGGGAGTGTCAAAAAGTCGTGTAAAAGTGACAAAAAAGAATTTTCAACGATTTCACAGAAAAAACATGGGGACCAACGGGGGATTTTTCTACGATATTCCCTACTAGCAGCTATTCTGGTGTTCCAAAGAGAACTGTTTTGCCGTTCATACGCTTGAGATATAAGTAAATACAATTTTTGATGATTTCAATCAATTAATTTTGTCCTCCAGTCTGAGCAGCAAGGGAAGCGCAGCAGTAGCATTGTGGTGGTAATAATAGGCAAATACTCAGACAAAATGTCGGAAGGACCGCAGCAGAAAGAGATCTCGACCATGTGGTTAAGAAGCGAGAGACACAGAGATAAAAAGATTCGGAAGGACCGCAGCAGAATAGATTCGTGTAGGGATCGGTTCGGAAGGATCGCAGCAGAAAACCGGAAGGACCGCAGCAGAATGCAGGAGAGAGAGAGTGAGCGTTATCAAACCCTGCTCAGATACGGAGCTCAGTTTTGTTGCGGTCAACAAAAAGTTGAGGATTTCAAACTAGCGCAAGGAGATTGGCTTCATTGGTATCTCCAGTAATGAAGCCACCGACTTCACCCAGGTCATCATTTTTGTGTGTGGGTACCACTACGTGATGGCTCCACGGGGTAATATCGCCTCTGTAGCACGATTTGAGGCACTCATAGAAGTTTCCGGAAGAACCGCAGCAGCTATTCGGAAGGACCGCAGCAGTTATTCGGAAGGACCGCAGCAGCTATTCGGAAGGACCGCAGCAGCTATTCGGAAGAACCGCAGCAGCTATTCGGAAGAACCGCAGCAGCTATTCGGAAGGACCGCAGCAGCTATTCGGAAAGGACCGCAGCAGCTATTCGGAAGGACCGCAGGTCACCTGTCGGTTCTTCCGGTTTTCTGCTGCGGTCCTTCCGAAAAATTGTCTGAGTATGTGCCCAATCTGTATCAACTCTTCCTTTGTCCCAGTAGTTAAGATTTGAAATGCTGAACGAAATACATGAAATCCGAGAACGCTGAAGTGTGATCTCAATAATCCACGCTAATTGAGTCTGTGCCAATGCTAAGCTGCCATTGGAAGGCACCCATGGAGTATTAATATATAGGTTGTAGGGAAAGTTCTCGCGGTTTTTGAAACATCATTTTTATTGACTTTTCAGAAAAAGGAAAACACATTGAGAAATGAATAAATAATCATCATGTACTAACAATCTTTGCCTATTTTTGGGAAGCGTTTCGATGCCCTCCGCTTAGAACTAAACTGGCATTGGCTCGAAAAAGTTGCTCAACCAGCAATCCAGGTCATCTTCATCATCGCACGCTTTCTCTTGCAAGGCGTTGGACAGAGGCAAGAGGAGTTGATAATCTCTTGGCACAAGACCAGGCCTGTACAGTGCTGAAGTCAGCACTTCCTATTGAAAGTCGAGTAGCTTCTGGCGGGCCACTCTTATAAAGGGTGGACGAGCAGGGTCGCGCAGGAATTGGATCGTGCCGTAATTCGGACCCTTTCCTGCGATTTTTGCGGCCACTCTATGCAGCCGCTGACAGTACAGGTCTACCGTGAGCGCATTGTAGCGTGGCAGTACCTAGCAGTGTATGATGTCTTCACAGTCACACCAAGTACTGATCATAACCTCCAGAGGGTGAAGACCTGCATTTGGCTGCGGCTCTCGCTGCTCATCCTTGTCAAACCAAGGTGGACTGCGTATATTGTTGACGTACAGACACCACTTCTCATCTACTGTGAAAACGGACTTCATCCAGTTTTTTATGCATTTGTGCGAGAGCAATCCAGTAGCCACCTCGGCACGTCGCGGGAGATCGCTTTCCGTCAAATCATCATCCCACACTGTGATAACTTTTGTACCTTACCTAACTGACGCAGGCGACCGACAATGGTGGTAAAGTGAACATCTAAGACTTGCGTCCTTCCACACATAGTTTGCCATGGATCTGAATCTACCAGCTGCCGCAATCGACAATTGTCTACTGCGGATTCGCTTCCCGACCATGAGAAAACATTGGGGTTGAAGTCGCCAGCACGAAAGCGCCTGGACCAATATTGCGTAGGGCTTTGACCACTGCAGCGTGCCCAAATGCAACGTTAATACGGCGTCCGGATACGATTACTGATTCACCAGATTTGAAGCCGTATACTAAAAGGCCGAAAAGTACTGTTTTGAAAAAACTATCTTCCTGGTAGGGGTTGTGCAGGAGTTTATAGTGGGTGACACCAATAAACTTGCACATACCTAACCTCCTTATATATGCAAAAGATAGGTCGCTTAAAGGCAACGTGGGGTTGTAAAAAGCACACTTTTGAAAACCGCGAGAACTTTCCCTACAACCTAATACATACTCAAATTTGGATTAGATAGCTCAACCCAGAAGCGAGTTATAGGAAAAGATTCCCTAGTCATTATGGCTCTGATCATATCATTATGACCGCTACTGTATATGATAGTAGAGGAACATCCCATACATAAAATGCATTCCCCTAGTTATAAGCCTATGTAGTGTCAGGTTGATTTGGAAGGCCTATCCATTCTCACATTTGAGTTGAAAATTCAACCTTGAAATAAGTCGTTATCAACCAATTATGTATTCTTAATCACTCACTGTCAAGACGTTGCTCAATTCAATTGACCGCTGTACGACTCTAACGCTGTGACGGTTGGCCAGCTTTGTCTAAAACATTTTGACATTTTTTACAGGCCGTAACAATCAGTGGACTTCTTCTCTACGAAGATTCTTCGATAGGCTGAAAAGGTGTGTTTTTATGGCGATAAATGATCATATTCACCTTCGTTGCGCTATGCTCCACAACTTAGAAGTAAGGATCGAAAAATGGCCATTTTGCTAGCTTTGAAGTGACCGATCCTGCTTGAACAGTAGTATGTGTAGTATGTCGATAATGTGATGTTGGTGCACTGTTGTGTCATCACCAGATAGCGCACTTGGGTTTTTCGATTTTGGGAAGTTGTATAGCATAGTGCAACAAATGTATTATTAACGTAACACCATTCTATACATGGAACTTAGGCTACAGAAAACTTATTGGTAATTTTTAGTGTTAAAATTGTCAGGAAAAACACTCGGTAATTGTAGGCCGAGCAGATTGAGAATTATGCCCTTGTTGGGGAAATTTATTTATTTATGTGTTTGTTTATTTATATGCCCGTATGTGCGCTATACAGTTGTATAAACACCACAAACACAGAAGGGTGAGAGAGAAGCTCCCCAGTTCTTGCAACTGAATCAAAAGCTAATTCAAGATGTGACCCTGATTTGGATGATGTAAATCGTAATTCTTTTCCGAAGTAAACTTCAACATAGCAGAATCAGTGAGACATCAGTTCATTTCGCCCAGAACTGCTCCCACGAACAGAGCCGATATCGAAAGAGCATCCCCACATCCTTCAAACCTGGCCAGATCTTTTCTGAGACAGTATTGCTTAAGTGGGATAAGATTCGTACTTAGGTTCCTTCTCTCTGTAATCTTTATTTAATGATCACTATTATTGTCGTTGCTGCTATTTCTTGTTTTCTGTTCGTCGTTATCGTTGTTCGCACGTGTGCAGTACTGACCAAAAAGAAATCATCTTTTGAGCTTTTGTTTAGAACTTATTTCTGAGTACAGCTGGAAGCTCATATTTCCTCAAAGTAATGCAGTGAGTAAGGATGCGCTAATTCGATGGAAACCATTGTGTCTTCTTCGATGAATGAAAAAAAAAACTTTTCTACATACTTTTGCGAAAACCAGAAATGATTTGGGATTAATAAAGGATTTTGCTTCTAAAATATAATCCGTCAATTGTTTGTTAAATTTACTACGCAAAATTACTAATGACACAAATTATCTTCCCATCTTCATGATAACGAAAATTTACACTTTGAGTGCATTGGAGATGAACTTGTTCAAGTGAATGCCAAGTCGGTTCACAATAACTGAGAAAAAATGAAACATTTAGATGACGAGCCTAATTACTTCGCTTCTGTTCGCTTCGACACTTGCTGACTCTTCTGAGGACAGGAAGGAATTTAATTTCACTAGCTACGACGAAAACTTTGCGAAAAGGATAATGCTCCCTGTCAGTGCGGCTGCATATGCTAAGGATGCACACGCCATTGAAACGTGCTTAAAAAATGCTATAGGGAACGTGACGGTAAATAATTGTTCATTGTAAAAGAAATGCACTGAATTATTGTGACAGTTATGTTGTGAAACTATTCCAGGACGTTTACCAGTATTCTTATCCATGCCAGAATGGCCAATGTTCCGGATATGTTGCTAAACTACCCGAATATGGAGCAATTATAATAGGTTTCAGGTAATGTTTTAAGAAATTCAGCGTCATAAATGCAACTTATAATAGAATGGTGCTGTGTCGCCATGGCCTTTTCCAAAGCCTTGAGCATACTTCAAGGGGCGCGATTTGGTAGCCGCGACTGAGTTTTGCAGCGACAGCGACGCTCACTCATACCCTCGCAAGAACTGATAGTATTTCACTCCGTGGAGCAATGGGGAGTTTCTCTCTCTACGAGCTTACTGTCACTGGTTCGGATTTTGCCAGTCGCATTCTTGACTCAGGGCTCCCTCAGTAGTAGTTAGTAGACAGTTGACTCGACCGAGTGGAATTGGGTGGAGTTTCGAATAAATCGACTCTCGAGTGACTCGAAATATCGACTGTCCGAAAGAGCCTAAAAATTAAGTTATTCGAGATATCGACTATTCGAGAGAGGCAGCTATTCGACTAACGTCGAATAACTCGATATATTCGTTCACACTTCGAATTGATCAAACAGCACTTGAAAATTGGCGTAGAAGCGAAGTAGTTCATTTTCTCAATTGGAGAGGTATTTGAGTGAGATAGAAATTATTGTGTGGCACATCCTTTTCAGTATTCGCTAGTATACCGAATAATTATTAGGATTCCCGCCATATGTTTCCACAACTTACTGTAATATTAATCTCATTGAAATAATGTCACTTAGATGGTGTAAATTTGACTTTCCTAACAGTTTTCCCTTGATGTCTTGAATGTGGAGGGGCTACTATAGGAGCTCGAACTCTAATAATCAACGCGTACAATTTGTGCAGGTCAACGCCATTTCAAGGCAAGCATTTATAATTTTCACAAAATCATATCGGCACATTCCGTTGATTTACTTCCTACTTTCGAATGTTGGGAGAACAGTATTTAATAACTAATGAAGGTGATACTTCCAAGGGAATTATACATTAGATGTCTCAAGAGCCCTGTCTTGGTGCTGCAGCAGAATCGGAAACATTCCATTGTGGGGTTGTACGTGGATCAGCTTGTCGTCTAAACGTTCCTCCAAGGCTATGTTCAAACGAGGTCCTTGAGTAGCAGTTGTGTTTTAGACTCCAGTAGAGATTGGCTTCCAAAAATTTTTACCTAGATTGTCAAGAGGATTGAATGAAGTCTGTGAGAGAGCTCATGCGAAGTTGGTAAAATGTGTATACAGGGGGGGGGGG
>JARK01001656.1:229830-243266 GCA_000688135.1 Ancylostoma ceylanicum
GGGGGGGGGGGGCATGAGTTATTGTACATCGTTTGCTTGCTTATTACTCTGCGGTGGTGCAATGTTCTTTGACAAACTAGGTCTCCCTTGATAGAGCTGGATTTCCTCTATTTTCTGATTACAAACACTCCTTGGATACTTGGGATATGGAGAGAAATTTTAGCGGAAACTTCGAACTCAGATTTTTAGTGCCGACAAATGCACTGATTCAGCCCGCAATTCCTGAGCAAAATAGCCATGAAAACAGTTTTTGACAGCGGATTAGGTGAGATAAAGAATAGTCTTGTACTTCTGAACCTGACGCTTATTTTGAGAAAGTGTAAGTTCAAAATCCACTGAAGATCGAAGGGTTGATAAGAGCACAGGGCGAGGCTGTTCCAAAAATTGCATGAATGAAAAAACCAAGCCTTAGGTTTCGAGGAGCACAATTCGCCTGTATCTGGGCCTATGAGGCTGCTGCTACAGCATTTTTACTCTAGTTTTCAGATCACATCAGCAGTCTAGCTGATGTCCTGTCTTCTAGTGGAAAAAATCCTGGGACTAAAATTTGGTGGAAATTGGCATGGGCATGGAGTAGCCGTGGTTTTTTCCCGCGTATTTCTTAGACTTAAATTTTTTAGAAAATCCCGGATATAGCTAGAAGAAGCACTTTTTGCTCTTCAAGAACCATGTGAACAGTGAAATCCAAAGATTTTGTGGATTTTCCAGGGAAAATTTCCGCAAGGACCCACTTTTCTCATAAACTTGTTTCGAGGCCGACTGCTCGAAAGCAGAATTGTTTCGGAAGAGCGGCTCTTAAATAGAAGATGCTTTGAACCTTTTTCTACTTTGCAGAGAAAATAGCGGAACAATGCATAGGTTTCTGGCGGAGAAATAAAAGATAAAACGTTGTACAATAACTTATGCCCCCCCCCCTTTGTAAGCATCCCGCTTTTGAGCCAATTTTGAGGGTAAGCGGTGGATCTCATCTAGCATTTATCGCTTACAGAAGAAATAAAAATAAAATAAATAATGATAGGTAGAAATAGAAATATAATTTAGGAACAAATCTCTCTGTGGAATTTATCCGCCTCTGTTATACCAGCAAATAAATTGCTTTTGAGATTCGAGTAGCGCATCTATTGGTTGCAACAATCTGGCTGTCCGGCTCACATCGTACTTCTAGGCTGATGCTGATGCTCGCTTTTCGAGTTCCACAATGTAGATAACAGGACGCCGAAATGCGGCTTCATCGTTACAACTTTTGAACCGACAAAATGTCGATACGAATATTCGAATTCGATTTTTCGAAAACGCGCAAAAATCGAGTTATTCGAAATATCGACTGTTCGAAAAAATCTGGTCGAGTCATACGTCTAGTAGTTAGGTTTTATATCTTGGGTTTTATACCTGATTCTTTTGTGTGAAAGAAGCAGAACGTCAGAAGTACTAGGCCAACCCAGAATGGCGTAAACTGAGGTTTTGGGCCATTACTACATATATGTATACCACGAGAACTTTCTGTAGAACGTCTATTGTCATGTTTGCCGTCTTGTTTAGACATCCGCTTTTCTCAACCAAGTCTGAAGCTTCAAGATTTTTCTTTCTGAGAGAACTTGCGGAATCTTTAAAATTGCTTTAGGGGGACGCAAACAGTTAATCAACTTCTCCAACAAGGAATTGACGGTATCTTCAAGTCATGGGTGCGTTTAGTTTGCTTTACTTTGCGTATTGATGATGTTCAAGAACTGCCTCGATCCTGCCCACGTTGGCGGATCATTGGGGTTCATGTCTTTACAAGACACGACAAGAGATGAAGCAGTTTCTCGATTCGTTGGAGGAAGTCACTTGTGTTCATAAGATCTTGATAAATCCAAACATATCAGAGTGGGAAAATGGGAACGCGCCTATTTAGGTGGGACAAAATTTGTCCTAAAAACCGAACTTCAACACCTTAAATCGAGATTTTTCTGGAATTAGTATCAATGAACTCTTCGAAAACCTCAGCGCAGCGAGTGCTCGCTCGCTTGGTAGATGCAGCTGTTCCGTAGCGTGGGAAACAAGCTTTGCATCTTTCATTAAACTTTCTCTCTTTCACGGAAAGCGTTATCAATCGGAGACAAATATTGGTGTTGTGTCAAGCCTGGGCTATGGAACGATCCTGAGTACAACTTTCGACTCTGACCATGAAGGAAAAGGCAACCGGTCGATTGAATGGCATACACGATTTTAGTTCTGTTACCCGAATTCCGAACCCATTCCAAGAAATTGATTGTCGCATCGATCCTGCCAAATTGCTCGACAAATACATAGTCTCCAATTTTGGTAGATGACGTACGATAGTGCCCCGCTGCAGTTTTATCTTCTCCTCGGTTGTCCCATGAATTTTTTGAAGGACAAATATCAAGTTACATTTATCAATTCATATGGAGCCAAATGTACCTTGGACCGCTCTTTTCGATCATATTGGACTGTTGAGATAAAGAGTCTAGCAGCACGCTCGTTAAGACGAAAGAACTTTCATTTCCAATTTACCGGTCAAAATGGATCTCAGAATCGCCCTGAAAGACGTGATGTTCATTTGAACGACATGATTTCCACCTTTCTATTTCCCCCGAATTTTCGTAAGCGAAGTCAGTATCTGCGACTGGTTGAGTCGTAATGCCTTCATGCAAAACTTCAAGGAAAGTGTTTTCATCTTCAAAAGCCCGAACCTGACACGTCTAGAGCACACTCCTCTGCATCCTTCTCAGAAACGAACGGTTTCATTTTATTATTCAGTAATTACATAGTTGGAGTAGTTACTGTTCTATGTACATACGAGGGCGGGTTGAAAAGTTTCTGGAATGACAATAAAAACAAAATAAATCGCATCCGCCTAAAAATTCATATTTTTGCTCATTTCCATAGAAGCCCAACGCACTTGGTCCAATCTCTTACAATCCATCCGTTCTTTTCCTATGATCACCTTCTCCGAAGTTGACAAAATAACCATCTACAGCTGAAATTCGCTCGTCGCTTAACCATCTCTCCTCGACAGACGAAATTTGACTTCTGTGGACGAGCAGGAATGCGATGAAGCCAATAAAGAAAAATAAGCAGATGGGGAGAAGTTTCGAGGCATCGATATTTTTAGAGGGGTCATACTTTCATGGAGATGCAAAGCCGTTCTACTTGACCAGACAAGGGCACTTCGCTAGAATACCCACCTCAAATGTTTCCAAAAATATTGGGCGATATGACAAAGTGACCCTTCCCCCAATAATTAGCAAAATTCCCTCCGCGGGAGCGAGAACAGGTACCCCTACCACTCCACCGCAGTAAATGGAACTTTTCTTCTTTGGACCCTATTATGTTGTCTCATCCAAAGTTTTGAATATAGTCATGTAACTAAAGGAGAGTACTGAGCCTGGGCCATTTTTTTTAAACTAGAGTTTTCTTTCCACTCTAAGCAAACTGTCCAAAACAAGAGGCTAAATTTCTCGTCCGGATGCGTCCGTTGTGGATTGTGGAAATGCGGCACCGTTCTTTCAAAAAGTTTTCTGGACTCATTATCTCTTGTGAATTAAAGACTTATTGTACATAAGAGATTTCCAAAACCTTCTCAATTTCAGGCATTTTTAATTGCCACCGGTAAGAACGGCTTTAGGGATTTTATCCGTGATTTTTAGAACATTGGCCTTTCTACGACGTTCTGCGCTTGGTTCACTTTCTGTTCCCGTGTAGCCATGTTCTACTTTCCAAACCCAAAAACTAAGTTTGGGAAATAAAGGCGATGAGGTACTAAAACCAGCACCATGGTGCAATTTAATTTCCTTCCCGTTTTCTCCTTCAAATAAAAAGATTTAATGATCGCCTCAACTCTGTCTCTATCAGTAGCTGAGTGCATTTCAAGTTGCTTGAACTAAACTTTTTGTCGGATCGACTTGACACTTTCAGTCTCTTCACGTGGAGGATTTATCATCGCAATGTCAAAAAATATTCGGAAAACAGCAACTATATTGCGGTCATTCCAGAAACTTTTCAATCCACCCTCGTATGAGGATCGATCAGCCAACGTCCATCTGTTTATAGTCTTTCTCAAAAAGATAGACGGATTGCGCGACTGCACTATCGCGGCGGAACCTTAGCGAGAGATGCGGAGAGAGCATACACCAAGTGAGAGGGTCGAGTAGGTCCCGTCGCGGTTCTGCAGCTGCGGCGCCAAGAAACCGCACGCGCAATCCGTCTACCTTTTGTATGTATATGAAAGTGTGTGTGTGTGTGTGTGTGTGTGTGTGTGTGTGTGTGTGTGTTGCAAATAGAAATCGCGGAGAATTAACCAATCCAAATCAAACTTTGCATAATACAGATCCATGAGAGGCCAGCGGAGATTATATGTAGGCTACGCTTGACCAGATCTTATTGACCAGACTCTCAACACGAAGATGACAACCATTTTGGGCGAGGGCATCGATTTATTGATTTCATCGATTTTCCCACTTTCGCTTGGGGCCGGGCAAGGACGCCTCTGCTGGCGTTCTACAATGTGCTGAGCAAGAATATGACAACCATTCTGGGGCAGGGGAACGCTTTATTAATTTTACCACTTTTTACTTCTGCTGTGTTTTTTTTTCACATTTTTTTTCACACGGGTATTACCTCTATTTGGAGAGGGGCTTGAACATATCAGCTGGGTTTCTCCAATATGCTTAACATGAATATGACCCAAAATTATTGGTTAGATGGGTTTGTCGACTTTTTCAATTGCGAGCGGGTGATCACCGAAGTAAGTACCTCAAATAGATGTATTTGTACTCTAAAAATCCGCCTGAGCGTGAAAAGCCCGGGGTAGGGCAACTCCCGGGCGAAGACGGGTATGCTGTCTAGTAATAAAATAAAAGAATACGTCACAACAACACACCTTACAGAAAATATGTTGACCTTTTTTCAGAGCAGATGGGATTACGGCGGTAATGTATTATTTTACTTCCACGACGTGTTCCATACGCTGTGGGGAAAGATAGAAAATCACTTCTATAACTATGTCCACCAACAACCGGGATGGGACGTTTGGGTTAGTATTTGTGTTTTAAATGCGAGATTTTACATTGTTTCGAGTATTTTGAGCCCAACCATTCCAGATTAGCGGCCACTCACTCGGAGGGGCGCTGGCAACGCTAGCTACTTCATACCTAGTGGAAGAATACAAACTGGAACCGGAAAAGGTGAAGCTAGTCACTTTTGGTCAACCGAGGGTCGGCAACAGGGTGTTTGCGGAACGTTTCGATGCCCGGGTTAGTTGCAGTTCAAGAATTCGTGGTACTGTATCTCGTGAGCGTATATTCATGCGTGAGCGACTACAGAGATTGAGGTTCTCACAAATAGCTATAATCTCGACGAGCATAAGCGACGAGTTACTCTTGCGCAAAGGTGATGTTGATGTAGATCGCTTTATTTAAAAAAAAACTTCTGGAGGAGAGCAGAAGAGAGAAAGAAGAGGCTAGCGAAAAACAAGAATGTGGTGTGGCTGGAGAGGCAGACGAGGAAGAAAAGCAGCATGCGCAACTACTCAGAAGTTTTTTCTGAAACGTCCCCTAAGAGTTTCCATATCAAAAATTAACCAAATCATAATCAAAGAATCGCGAAGTGGGTGAGAGCTCACGCCCATGGAAACGATTTCCTCCTTAACACTCCTGTATTGCAGTACAACAGAAGGAGCCGTAATTCTTCGGAAAATGTACATGTCCAACATGCATATATATAACAAATATGTATTCCTCAAAAACAATAAGCTTGAACAACTTCATCCTTGGTGATCTTGACTGGCTTCTCTCCACAAATTTTTCCAATGCAACGGTCAGCGATAAGACCTTCTTTCCTGCGCTTGCATCTCGTCTGACAGTAGAGGGATGACCAATGTGCAAGTTTTCGGCCCTCATATATACGAGTGTTCGAACTTTCGAATAAACGTGAGCCTCCGATTTCTCGAACATTCGAATCTTTAATTATTGCGGCACCATCGAATTTTGAACATTAGAGTTTTCGGATATTCGACCATTCAAATAAATTTTCGCATCCGTTCGATTCTTTAAAAATTCTAATGAAACAACTGCGTGACGCGACAGCTTCGCTACCCGTGTTGTGGGTCGCGGCGTCTTGTCGCGGCTTCTCGGACGAAATGTCGGAAGGACCGCAGCAGAAAGAGATCTCGACCCTATGGTTAAGAAGCGAGAGCAACAGAGACAGAGATGTGTGTGGGTACCTATACTGGTGACACCACAAGAGGGGGTTCGGTTGTGTAGCATGTTTTTACGGAACTAATGTACGCACTCAGACAAGTTTTCGGAAGGACCGCAGCAGCTATCCAAAAGGACCGCAACAGCGATCCGGAAGGACCGCAACAGCTATTCGTGAGGACCGCAGGTCACCTATCGTTTCTTCCGGTTTTCTGCTGCGATCCTTCCGAAAATTTGTCTGAGCTCTTCGCCTCGCGAAAGAAAATGTGAACACTGCTACCATGGTATGCCCGATGATTTGAGAAGTCTCTGAAGGACTGTCTTCGAGGAGATAGCTGAAACGGTATTAGATTTGTGCGTCAGCCGCGCCTCAGATGCGCACGCCTGTTTGCGGAGAATTTTTCTTGAAGAACCGTCAACGCGGTATGTACTTCATTAATGAGAAGAACACGCGCTTGCCTCTACATACACTGCGAACGCATGTGTCTATTTATGTACGCTGCATCAGAGCCTATCCTTCGTCAAATAGACGCGTAAGCGTCAAACGCACGAATCTAATATAAATTGCTCCTTGCCAAGTGGTTTGGGTCATGCGATGATTCGCTATTTCACTTTATTCTAACAATCATGATACCAGCTTGAGTGTAGACCACTTTTCGTGCTCGCTTTGCTCGTGTTGCTGTCGTGTCACATCTTCTCAACTACGCTCCACCCATTCCATGTCTAGCAGTACACAGTCCCGTTTTTCAGACCTACCCACTTTTCGGCGCTGAAGCGTACTTCCCATAGTTGTGGACTAGTCGGGGGATGTCTCTCCACTTTGTACAGGAGCTGTCGCACTTTTCCCATTTCCTCCGCTTCTATCTAAAACATACCCACTCCCACGTCGCCTTTAAAATGACTTGATAATCACAGACCAGTAAGCACCACGAATCATTGGTTTTCGTTGTGGTGTAAACAACAACAACAACAACGACAACAACAATTTATTTGTACACGTTATTGCAGAATCTTTACGCCTACAGACTCGTTCATGCGCGTGATCTTGTTCCGGGAATTCTGAAGACAGGATATTGGCACCAAGGAGGAGAGGTGATTGATAGCTCTCTTTCTTGCTTTCAGCTTTAACTATGGAGAATAAGCATGGGTTTCAACGAGGCAGAAACCATGACAAATGACCAATAATTTGTCTTCTTCAATTTTGACTTTTCCTCAGAACACCTTCAATGGGTCTTTGATTTGGCATTCAGCATTTGCACTTGCCTCAAAGTAGAGAAACTATCTAGGATTCTGTGGTATTATCTGCTGTTGTTAATCCCCGTGTGTTTTCATGGAGTTGATAGAAACTAAAGAAGTACACGTGATAGCTTCCGGTGCATGAGCGGAACGCTAGCTGCTCTGACGAGAGAGATGCAGGAAATTAACCACGAGTAGAAACGACCCCGACAAACTTTCGGAACTTCCGCGGACGTGTACAGTTTAGGAAGTTCCGCGGATCTCGGGTCACCCGCGGTACGTAGGTCCCTAGATGGCTCTCCGAAGCTTTGTCTGGGGGAACAACCACATTCGAAGGTATTGTCTTGGATGGGGTTGATGAGTAACAGACTTCGAATCCCGACGGTACTTTTTGGCTTACTATTTTACAGGCTAGGCTTTTATCTCTGTCTGGAGTAATTTGAAATGTTGGAACGCATGCATCAGATGTTCGTATTACTGCATGGATCACGGAATAATCACACTGTCTCTGTAGTTCATTTTAATATGAATTCACAACTCAGTCTCCCTATAAGATTATGTTTCCACTAAACTGTCTGTTCTTACTAGCAGTGGCGGACGCACGGGTGCACCCTCTCACTGAGAATGGGTCACCGAATTTTTGAAATTACTTTACATAACAAATGAAAACTTTGCATAAGCATATTTTTAATTACTTATTTTATCATTTTTTGAAATAATCACTATTGATTATTTGGTATTATAATTGATATTTTTATTAATTTTACTTTCCATTTGGGTCCCCAAAACGGCGGACACCCCAATTGATCCCACCCCCTCCCCCTCTCCCTCCCACTTTCTGCGTCCGCTACTGCTCATTATCTTTGTTCAGTGAATCATAAAGACTGTAAATACAACAATAAGTGTTTTGAGGAGGTTATAGCCATTAACAAAGCTCTAGAGAGGTTGAGTTCCAAAAATTCAAGGTCTCGCGTGGAAAAAGCACATGTTTCCGAGAATAAAGTGTATAGCATGATGAAGAAGGGTGCTTTTTAGGTTTTCTACAGTCCTGGAATGCTGAGTGGGAGATACGTTGAATGCGCACGTAAGCATTTCTCGAATCATTTGCACCGATATGCTTATACATTGCGGTGTATCACAGAAAATTTGAAAATAACATTTGCATTCACCTTTGGAAGCATTTCAGCTGGAGACTCTCCTTACTGCAGTAATTGGATATTATCTACAAGTGTACATGATCACAGACACTACTTCGGAAAGTCCGTTAGCCAGTTTGGGAAAAGCGGCTGCATGAAGGACGAATCAACATAAGTGCTGTAATTCTATTAGTCCTCCGAAGGTTCTGGTGAAACTAGCTGTGTGAATAAATCTCAGTGTTATTTTTTTTTCGAGAATGTACACGTTTCATATCACCTTCCCACGTTGGAAAAAGGTTATACTCATACCTATAGTTAATAATGCTGCGCAAAAAAGTGGTAACCTTTCCGCAAACAAAAACAAATGTATGGAAGTACAAAAAGAAAAGGAACAAGAATGAAACTTGTTTAATCGGAGGTAGCGATGCGGGTGTATGACATGCAGAGCTCTAAGCAGCATAACAGCTGCGCTTCAATCGAGCGCGGTTCGGGTGTCATTTAGTTGCTATATGACTGCCGCTCGGATCCCAAACACTTGATGTTCAACTCCTTTCTGGCAACAGCAATCAAATAGCAACAGAATAGTGACCGACTAGCAACCATATAGCAGGTAAATGGCAGTCGAAGCTCGCCTGTTTTACGAATAGGAGCAAAGGTGAGATGACTTTCTTGACGCAGGTGCGCTGTTCTAGCAGAAGACGACACGTATGTAGTAGAGAAGGAGTAGGCTATAGATAGTTATCAAGTGGAGATAAGCAGAGTAAAGTTAACCTGCAATGAAAAAAGTGGGTTCTTATATGCACGGATATGTTGTTATTGCATAGCAGGTATCCGGTAAAGCGCGTTTATCAATTTGGGTAATGCACACTGCTGCTGCTTGCTACTGGATACAGGCCCGGGTCTTAGTTATTTCTCAATTGGCAGTTCATCTGTGTTGCGGATTGGTGGTTGCCCTGTACCTTCACGGCGTCACAGTGCTCCCTCTCCACTCCATAACACTCCGCCTAATTCCTTACCCATGCCAGTGATCCCCATCTTACCTGCTCCCACCCATGGTATGCCATGAGTGTACTGTCGCTAGAACACTAGGCTGTACTAGGACGACTTTCGGCCAGTCAGGACGAGACCTAGTACAAAGGAAATTATTACAGCTAGTTAGATTATATGAGTTCATAATAATACAATTAGTTATAATACCAGACTACTACCGAGTTAGAAGGGGTCTTACGGGGGCTCAGAAGAAGAAACTAGTGGGTAATACCTAGTATTCGAAGAAGGAGAGAATCTGAGAAGACCGCGCCCTCTAGTTCCCTGTCGCCGCTGTCAAGGCTCATGGCTACGGCGCAGCTCCCTCCAGTCCTGCCGCATTACTACTACTTTCGGTCGCACTTGTCTCCGATCGATATTGTTCGCAACATTCAAGTAAACATACCATTAAATACAGGGGCCCACCTCGTTCTTCATGTCGACGATATCGGCAGATTCTTGGCCTACTCGCCAAGCTGATTCCAATAATGTACAGCGATCAGGACATTCCTGATCTCATTGCCAATTGCCGGAATCAACGCATCGAGGAGGTTAGGAATGTATTAATAGCTCAAACACAAAAACGAGGTGAGACACGTCGTTTTTTTTGTTTTTTTTTGTTTATATTTTATGTATGTTTAAACGCGAAAACGAGTTGGGCACCTGTCTTTAAAGGCAGTATCTCACCTCGTATTCGTGTTTGAGTCATTAGCAGATTGTGGATGTCTTTCACGTTGCCATTTTTGAAAGAATTAGAACTCTTCTTCTTATGTACAATGCCAGACCACATACTTCCAGAAAGGACCGAGAAGCTGCCAGTTTTCGGAATAAGTCTATTGCCTCACTCATCAGCCTGACATAGCACCAAGTAACTACCAACTCTTCGGATCGCCCCAATCCTTTTTTGCGGAAAAAAATTGAAGACAGGAACGACATCATGACGGGCCTCGAGTACTTCTTGACCTCCAAATCTTCTGAATTGTTCGCCCGCTGGAACTGCTCTCTTCCGGACAGATAAACAGCAAGTTCAAATTAATTTATGGACAAAATTGTAACTTGCTAGATTTGTCTTATTATTTTTCGGACGACCTAATATTTGGCACGCTGTTGATTTTGTGCGATCATGACAAGGGAAAGATACCAGATGGCAGTGGGTTTTCCATGTGAATCGCATGTCACTATGTAAAGTCGGGGACGCTAATTCTAAATATGTTGCCCTCAGTTGCTTAATGGCAAAGCGAAAGAAGTTATGAACGCTCTTCCGTCGCGCACTCATATCATCCGAACAAACGCTTACGACGATATCGACGGTACGCGGTGGTACAGTGGGAAGTAGATCACTCTATAAGATAAGAAATACTGATTCCTTGGCAAAATGGGAAAAGTTATGAGGATTTTCCTGCGCCGTGCTCACATCATTCTGAGCCAGTGCTACTGTGGGCTCCATAGGGGAATCCAACTCGGCTCGATCCCAGTCATCAACACACGTTTTGCATTTTCCCAACATGTTCGCTATTTGCTCAGAACGCCCTTTTATTACAATATTTGAGGACCTTCCACCTGAATTTCCACCTTTGTCGCGTTTGACGTCGTTCTGAAATGTATTCTTGACTTGGCATTTTTGACACCAATTTGATTACAATCATGCTCGAAAACTTTGTAAACATGTGTGGTAAGCTGCTACGAAATGCGTAGAACAGAGAAGCTGCTAAGAATGAGCGCAGGAGAACGAGAAAAGTTTCCCTCATTCTGCACATTCATAGTGTAAGCTACTATGAGAAGCGTTCGTTCGGGTGAGTGCGCAACGATAAAGCGTTCATTACTCCTTAGGTTTTGCCATTAAGCACCTGAGAGCAACATATTTAAAATCAGCGTTCTCGCTCCCATATATTGACATGTGACTCACATTGAAAACCCACTCCCATCTGGTATCCTTCCCCTGTGAGTAATGAGCTATCAGGACGATACTCGAGAATTTGGTGAGGCATAGTGTTCCCCTTCTTGCCTCATTTCTGGTCCTTCGAAAAGAGTTCTGAGTGGGAATGCACTCAACGTTCGCATTTAGAACTCAAAATGTAGTGCTTTTGGAAATATTTCCATTTTCCTGTCACATCACTTTGATCAATCGGACAAGAATATCATTTTTCTCTCGATATAAATCGGCATTTTGGCATGGTGTTATAGTTTCGACACGCCGCTGCTCAACTAGGCGGAGAGTAAACAGTAGTAAAAAAAACCACGAAACAAAGGATCAGCTGTGATTACAAGTGTGAAGCATGCACTTTAGCCGCATATTTTTCCCTGATTTGTGGTGCTAACAGACAGCCAGTTACTCGCCGGAAAATGTCGAGGCTCGCTTTGCTATCACGATTCAACAAAATGCGGTTGCTACATCGGCTCACGTGTGAAGTTATTCTGCACACTTTCAGGGAGATTTGTGGCTTCTCGTCCATTAGTAGAAAACACCGTTGTACCGCACCCCACAACTGGACGAACATATGCCTTGTAGGCCTTAATTCTTAATGTGAGGATATCACTTTTTAAATCTTCTATACATCAGATATGAGACCTGAAAATTCACACTTAAGCGTTTGTCCTTGTAGATAACTTATAAAATGGTTATTCATTCTTATCTCTGAATATATTTCAGGGGGCTACAGCATCTACTGCAGTAATACTCGTTGGTCTACCAGTATAAGCGATCACCGAGAGTACTTCGGAAAATCTGTCAGTGCATACGGAAAGGCAGGTAGCAGTGCTTGATGTAATTTCTCGCTTCTCGGAAGAATACTCTAAGCTCTGCATGCCTCTTTTCTTATTTGTTTTATTTATTTGTACGTGGGCAAACCACGCGGAAACAAATATTACCATTAAGGAACACAAACAAAACACACCAATTAACACAAAAAATGAGCAAGAACAGTGAACTATTATGCGGACTTTGCCAGAAACTTGTCTACTAGCCTTTTGTATTGTCCTACGGACCATGGCAAAACGCCTTTCTTTGAGAATTTCGGAAACATAGACCCAGCTCTCTGTGTAAAGAAGGAGGATCGTAAAGTACTCTTTGCTGTTCGGAAGGTAATCTTAAACAGCAAAGAGTGTCCTTTTTGCATGTCCTTTTTTGTTGTACCTTGTATAGTACAATAGTTGTCAGTCATGATACAAGATTACATTACGTGATGTTTTATGTGCATGCATATATCCTACTTTTATTGTCCTCTGAATGGCGTGACTCTATGCTGTACAACATTCAAGAGAAATATGAAACGATCATTTTTCATTACAAGCAAATCCAAGCTGGCGTGGTAAAGTTGACTAAGTTTCAGAAACTTTCCGCAAGTAGAAATGTTGGCACACCCTTCAGCGCTGCTTTTTTTCGTTGTACACTCCTTTTGAGTGCTTCGTTGTTAGTGTTTTATTCAGTGAGCTTTCGGTGCTTAGCCCCTTCCTCAGACCTTAATTCTGTTCTGCTGCGGAATTTCCGAAAGACCTCTATCATGCATGAATCAGCTGGTGTATCCCCAAAGCGACACCAAGGGTGGGTCTTCGACTTTAACTTGGCACCTATGCCCATGCACACAGGCGGATAAGGCAAGGGCTGAAGCTAATTTCTGGCAGCTTGGTCAATCCGACTTTGCAGTGGAAATACATGTGTGAAGAAATTCGATTCAAATACGCAAAGGGAACTAATCTTTTGGGAGGCTGTGGGTGATCAAATCTTTAGGGTGAACAGCGGAATGATCCGATAGGGGAGTCAAAGCCTTCAGTCAGATACAACATAGAAGGAAAACTATTGGGATCTCCGCACGCACCGCGAAGCAGACTCATTCAGACCACA
>JARK01001657.1:0-27685 GCA_000688135.1 Ancylostoma ceylanicum
ATTCATTCATTCATTCATTCATTCATTCATTCATTCATTCATTTGTTCATTCATTCATTCATTCATTCATTCATCACTGATTCATATTGTTCGGAGGAAATGAGGTGGAACAGTACTTTGTCTCACCCTATTGAGCACGAGTTCTCATCCACTGAAGACATGTTTCGACATTTTCATTAATCCAGCAACTACAAACAAACAAATTTTTAGGAGGGAGAAAAAGAAGTGATGCCTTAGTGATACGACTTTGTGAAGAAAAAGGAATTATATCTAGGCGGTGGCATGTAATTCCTATCTGTAATAGGATAGTATTGGGGCTGCCGCATCATCAAGATTACCCGGGGTAAACGTGTTAACATCACACAATTTTACCTATCGTCAACCGAAGTATCAAGTAGTTTACCCAGGGTAATCTACACATATGATGCGTCCAGGCCCTGGGAAGCTTCCATTTTTTGTAACTTTCAAGACCTTCCATTATCTTGTTTTGTGATTACCACACATACTTTACCGACTCAGCTCTTTGCCATCCTTGATCAATTCTCGGCCGCTGTTTTTAAAGTCTTCCAAATGACGGGTGATTTAACTATGTATTGTTGCTGGGATTCGTCAGGGCATCAACTGGGTATGCCCTTCAGGATATGGGCGTAAGCGCGTCGAACGCAGTCACGTAGTATAAATAGCTCTATATGTACAGGGTGCGGCAAAAGTATTGTCCGCTTTAAATTGCCTTTGAAAACATTGGTATTCGGCATAGATGAGACCACTTTTCTCCATAGCATGCAGAAAACAATGTAGCAAACAGAATGAGACTATGCGCTTTAGATTTTGTCTCCATTCTTGGAAGTGGCTTCCCGAAAACCAAGCGGGAAGACGCAAGTGATGCGCTGCAGACATCTTCTTCAAATTCATCCTTTAATTCTTCTCAATAACCCAACCACACGTCCACGCGGTAGTGAAGTGTAGTACATGTTTGCATCTTCGAAGTGCCCATATGGCACCTTCGAACGGCTCGAAATCGAAGCAGTAAGGTGGTCACTATTTTGAACTGAAGGAGTCGAGGATCGTTTCTCATAGCAACACCCTTTGCCCTCTTTACGTTGTAAGCTGGAGAAATATCTTGTCAGAATAGGAACGGTTCACCGCTAGAGGCGACGAGGATGATAGGGAACCCCTCTGCGCCGTTAACAAAAATAGAAAAAAAAACAGCGAATTCGTCACAGATAAAGGAGGGACTGCTATGCTCCATTAACACATCCGCGACAATGTGCTCAACCGGTTGAGCACGCATGGTGCGACGCGTGGGACCGCGTGCTCAACCGGGTGAGCACGCCCTTTTCACAGTTATATCTTTTGTGAAGCGATCTTGATGAGCAGACTCCTGTATAGTAGTATACTAAGAAATGTTCAAGCAATCTATACACGCGATGGGCAGAGCAAACATCTTCTCGTACTTCTTTAATGCGTGGTTGAAAGTCACAAGTAAAAGAACAATTTATATGAAGATTAACTCACTTACTTACTCCCTCTTATGCAGGTGTACTTCTTGAATTAGCTTCAAGCTCGTGCATATTTGCGTTTTGGTTCGTCTCAAATTCGCGCATTTTCGAAGTACTATACAGCAGAGGAAAAATTCCTACCGCGGGGGACCAGGTGCTCAAGCGGTTGAGCACGGGTCCTACTTGTGCAAAATTGCGTGTGTCCCACGTGACACACCATGCCAAAAGCGTAAGGTCGCGAATGTGTTAATACTGTTGTGAGGTGCGAAACATGTACAATTTCTATCCACTGTTTCGACTCCATAAAAGCATCTTAGTAGAAATCCTGGATCAAGCTAAAGATGTCTGCTTGCAGCGAGGCACTGAAACCTTCATTCGTTTTCCACTATGATGACCTATGAAAATATAATAGGTATAAAACTGAATAAATACATAGGTCTTTCGTCTTTGTATTTTCCTCAAGATCCTGCGCAACAGAACGGTTCCAATTGAACTTTTCTCTAATTTCGATTTTCTATATATTTCTTGTTTCATACAAAGCGGACAATACTTTTGCCGCACCCTGTAGACTGTGTCGCGTCGTAGGTGTGTAGTATGATATTTTTGATGAAAGCATTAACAAAGACATGTCCATAGGACTTTCCTTATGATATAACCTCTCCATGCGTCTGATGCACGTCTAACGCAGGCACGGATCCCGTGTAAACAGCCCTTTTTGCTATTTTTTCTTATGCGAAGCTGCGGAATCGCTCTATGAGTGCGGTGAAGTCGTCGGCGCCGCGCCTCGGGAACCGGGTGTGTTGACAGCGCGAGGACACGCCATTACTCGGTGATTAACCTCGATTTACCGGCGAGTTTCGTGCAACTTCGGCTGATCTCCTCTCGCCGGCTCGTGTCGCTCGCAGTGCCATCAAATGCCGCTGCCCAACGCTGTTCGTTCTGGGTTTTTTGCCACGTAATCAATAGCCGGCTGTCCATTGCATTGCCAATATAATATGTTGTAGATGAGCGCTTTTTGCCGATCTTGTTTGGCCTTGTGGGATATGTCCGGTTCTCCTCTCCGAAAGGAATTTTCACTTGGCTTTTTCGTAATCATGTAGGACAGTCCTGGAATTTTTCCATATTTTGTCCTATTTATTCCTGAAAACTGGCATTGTTTGCAGCAGTTCGTCGAATTTTCCTTTAAATTTCGTTTATGTACTACTCATTGCAAATATTTTCCTTTTTTTCTCATTTTTTCTCCGCCAGTAAACTTTCCTTTTTGGTTTTCAAGACCATCCCCGGGATTCAGTAATGCTCCTTCCAGCAATATTTGAGATTTTCTCTCCTGAGCCTTTAGCTTCTCAGCTATTTTTGCACTTTTGCTTTTCATTTGATCTGTTTATAGCATTTAAGATTTGATTTTCGCATATCCTTGATTTTCGTGGTAAACTTTTGATCTCTGTCGTGACTTCGGCACGTACACAGTACATACTTTTAATTGCTTACCTTTTAATTTGCTCAGTTGCCTAGGTTCACCTGCATACTTGGGCACTGAGCCGAAAATACCAGGTAATGCGCTCCATCGGGGAAAATAGGAGCAAGGAAATTATGCAGATGCGACCTGAAGAACTGTTCGCAATTCAAAAAATACTGGAAGGCAATCACGACGTACGCCGCAACGCGACCGCGCCGCACGCGTGGGCTTCTTATGTCCAGGCTGCTTCTTCCACATTGCCGCATTGAATGGCATCGGTGGCCACTTCCTTACAGTCGGCAGACTCCGTTACCATTAATTTGTCCCAGCCGAGCCCAGAAAACTTGTCCATTCCTTCTTCGCTCGTACCTTTGAATGCTGGAACCTCGATGCGCATTCGAATCGACCAATCACAGCGCAGCAGCGTACCTCTTTTCGCAGCCAAAATATTAGTGGAACAGTTGTAGCGCGTGTCTTTACTTCGCGTCGTAATGACAGTTCTAAGATGTCCTGCATTTAGCGCGAGGATTTCGAAATCGCCTATTTGTGCAGAAATACTCAGTTATTACCACGAGTGGATCGCGCTGTAGTGTGCTTGGGGGCAGCTTGCTATACATACAGTCACAGCCGTAGAATCTAAAAATTTTCGTGGGATCCACGGTTTTTGCGGAATTTGCGGGATTTCCTTGTAACCCCTTCCTTGAAAATTATTTATTTTGAGGAGGTAGGAAAACTTTTTGGTCTTACACAATATTCTGCTTATGTATGCAAACCTACCGCCTCCATTTTCTAGCAGCCTTCAGCAAATATTAGGTGTTAACATAAGTCCTTGCGCTTTTTTTCGGATGCACTTTTCTCCACCCATTTGTTATCTTTCAGGAACAAATCACATACTATTCGAAAGCGCTAATCTTCTTCTACAAGAATTTTGCAAGCGTTTTTTGGTAAACTGAGAGTTTACCCGAGTTTTGAGCAAGCGAAGTGGAGCAATGAGTCAATGAAAAACAGCGCAGCCGACAGCTGCCTATTCTGACATTCAGCTAAAGCAGGAAAGGCCATCAGAACAGGGGAAACGACCTGTGCTAAGTATGAAAGAGACATTTTGCTCGAAATGGTTGGTCATCAGCGATTTTCGAATCTCAAGGAAGACATATTTGGTCTCGATGATCCCAATCACTTCCACCAAACAGATTTTCGTTGGGAAAACCAGCGAAGTGTTCCGTGTGCATCGTATGGTCTAGATGGACGTCATGCCTCTCAAAGCTATTCAATAACTGGAGTAATTCTCCATTCGCACGGGTATAGCCATCTTACCCCATGATGACGTCCGACCCCACCCTTACTAGCATTGCCAAACTGGTCCTCCAACAATTCCACCAGTGATGTTCCTGCGCGTTTATATTCTACATATCTTCCTCGTTCAAAATGTATCTTGTGCCCTCTGGTCCCTATTGAATACAAGGAGGAAATGGTGTTTTTCTCAAATTGGTGTTATTCTTCTTGAGCCCAAAAATCAAGTAATTCAATAGTACTGTGAAAACGCGTGATGATAGGATTGTAGAGGAAGAAAAGATATAGGACATGTCATGGAAAAATAGCAAAAGGGCGGAGAAAATCGCAATTGAAAAAGCGCAAGGACTTATGTTAACACCTAATATAAGTCATTCATATGGTACGTACCTTACTAAATAGAATTCGGGACGTTCTTTTCTACCACTTCTTATTTTGAAAAAAGCAGTTATGCATCCAAAACGTTGCAGATCCTATTTACTAGGCTGCAATTATATCAGTTATTCATGTACTCGACTTCCTTGACTCTTCCTTGTCCTTGACATAATTTCTAAGCGGATTTTCTGCGCTCATGATGCCTGAGAAATCACTGGAATCCCTTTAAATCTCCCGGAAGTTGAGAGTTTTCTAATTAAACGTGCCTAGTAGGAAGTACTTTTGGCTGAATTGCGGCAACCTATAATTTGATCAGGCAAACAGCACTTTTTTCTTAGCAGGAGATCATCACTGGATTACTGTACTTCCTGATGAAGCGTTGCTCGAATTGTACTTGCGTATTATTTAGCATTTAATTTGTGCACGCTCATTAAAGACTATGCAACTTTTAACGGAAGCAATCAAGCAATTTTTTTGAAAAGTAATAGGATTCCATAAAAGATTTCACATTCTAGCACAGATATCGCTGCACTTGTTTCGCCGCGCAGTTCCCTTTGTACCTGAACCCTCCTTTGCTTTCAAAAAGGGGTCTTTGGGTTGCGCTAGTTTAGCGTTTTTCTGGCTCACGAAAATAAGTGAAAATTACCTTGTATCTGTTCCACTCTCTCATGCATATTCCTGCTAATTTTTCCATCCTGTTTACTATTCCCCATGACCGAATACCACTGATGATGGGTTTTCTTTCTTCTTTCTATCTTCCCTTTTACTCCCTTCCACCCTTCTCCTCACCCATTCACTCTTACAAATTTGTCTGCTATATTTTTGCTTTAGTTTAATTTTCCATGACGCACCATTGGCTATTTATTTAACCTATATACCCACAACTGGCTTAATTTCAAATTTTCTCGTGGGGCAATCCTTTCACAACGTCATTTAGCATGAGAGAGCCCTAAGAATGCATAAAATCGCATTGCGATGGCTTTCCAACCTGCTGACAGCCTCGTTCTTTAACTATTATATTTTCTCATATTATCCCAGGATTTGCTCTTTTCCCATCTCGCCTAAGATTTTGGTGAAAATCCTAATTTTGACAACCATGCTCATATTATTAAGTGTTAAATTAATTAGAATTAATTAGTATGCTCATATTTATATGATTTGGTTTCGTTGTTATTCACTCAATATTTAAAGGCAAAATTGAGCTAGATGCGTGCGTTTGACGCGCATGCATCTACGTATATGATGAAGAATGTGTCCATTTGCAACCCTGACGCACCTCGGACGCACTCGTTTGCGGCTTCGCTGCGAGCGAGTCTTCTTTTTATGGAAAATGTCTCTGCCCTGTTGACCGGTCTCCATGGAAATTCTTCCGCAAGTGCATAGACGCGTGCGTCTGACGCACGACTGTCGCTCGCACCTAGTATAAATTGCTCTTGAGAAGCCTGTTATATTATTCGGGTTAACGATGGGAGAACTGTTCCTTGCGAGGAACAGGCGCGGCCCAACTGAGAGTAGCGGTGTCATCAATGGGTTGAACAGCAGATCCAGTGTTCCTTGAGTGTTCTGCCTATGAAGAGGAGTATTTCTCAGGAATGCGCCAGTGAATGGTCAATTTTTTTTTAAAATTTTGGCTATTTATGACCACATCCTCACTTTTCTTTGAAAATTTCTTGGATTGCTGCTGTCTATATAGTTCTTTTAGGTTCATTGCAGTTCTAACAAGCAGGCAATCTGATAGAGAAAAAAACTATTTACTTAGAGCTTTGAGGATAGATTCCAGCACTTTGCATTCCCATTTCCCATGGAATGTGGGATTATATGTTAGCATTCCATCCGAGATGTTTCTTTGCACCCTGCTCCAGCGTGGATGTCTGTTGCTGAGCAGCAGCGCGTCTGGCGTCGCAGCACAGACGCTTTAAAAAACATGCAGGGTCGCCGAGCGGTTGATTACGCCCTGCGTCTCATAAGTGCCTCATTTCCGCATTGTTTTCCTTAGTAACAGCATTATTTAGCCCTTGTGGAGTGTGTCGACTGAACTCGCGGCCGAGGAAGTGCCACAGCTTTAGTCTGCAAAGTTTATGGGATGATTCAAACTTTAAGAAAACTTCGCTGGCCGTTCAAAAAGTGAAAAGCCTCTTTGGCGCTCGTGCCCGGCTGAATCATAACTGCACTTTGCCCGTCTTTGTTTTCCCACCTTTTTGCCGTTCATGGCGCCTCGCTGTGCTTCTTCATCGGCCATTTATCCCATTCTTCTTTTCTCATTATGTTTTCTTGCACGCCATTGTTTCATGCCTTTCCAATGGTGGAGGTTTGTTTACTTTTTCGGTAACTTCTTCATTTGAGTACTTTGCTTGTAGTGTTTTACGTCGTTCTGCAAAAATCTTTTCCCTCGCCAACAAGTTTCTCGTCGTTCCCTTTTTCACCTCTCCTCGCAGATGTTTTTTTCCTGCATTTCAGTATTTTTTATTTTTATACTTAAATATATCCATTATTTTGTCCCAAAAGTAATGGCCGTTTTGAGTCGCGTTTTGCAGATTGCGAGAGTCAGCTTAGGCTTGATAGAATTCTCCGAAATAAAAGAAAAACTATTACCATCGGGCACTTCCAGTAGAGTTTTGCTGTGTTCTAGAATTCGGAGAAAGAAAGAAAAAAAGTAGAAAGGAAAAGAACAGAAAGAAAAAAGAAATAGCCGAAGTTACTGGAGTCAACGAAGTGCGGATGGATGAATTTTCGTAAATTCTAAATTAGTGAAGTTATGAACTAACAAACTTCACTACTATTAGGCTGCAGCCATTATTTCTGGGACAACCGGGTGATTATCTTGTCACTACTTTTTTGAAATAATTCGTGAATTTTCCTCACTCAAATTGCGCTTCCTTCGACAAGTGATTTTCTTCTGACTTCTTTTCTGTGCTGATTTTCTCTACCTTTCTTCTCTCTCGTCTTCCTCCCCCTATTTTCAAATTCATTTCCATTCGTTTCTTTTCGCAAGTTTTCATTGTCTCGAAATAGTTTAGTTCTACTTCGAGTATGTCACAGAATTGGGAGAAACATTATCTGGAATTAAATACTGAATATTAACATAACCTGAAAAAATCCGGACCCTCACCAGTCTCTGAGTGGGAAGACATTCGCTAGTTTCCCTGTTATTTTTCTACATTTTCCCACTTTTAACAGTGCATGGCGTGCTGTTGAAAAGCACTTTTTACCTGCTACGAGTTTATTGCGACTATTTTTTTGTTTTGAAGTACTAGTTTCCTACTTTTAGACCTATGAATTTATATAATGTTAGAACGAAGACATATTATTGGGAAAACTACTGCTGCGTATAGACATACGCACTTAGGGCTGAATAGAAGTCGAATAACCCAACTAATCTAACTATCCAAAAAAAAAAGACCTCGAACCTCTTCTTATAAGTCTTTAAGAATTGTTTGTACGTACTTCTCCCACTTTTCTGGAAGTTCGAAATCACAACTTATTCGAAATCTTCTTTGAAATTTTTGAATTAGAATCTAATGCTATATGGATCTACGTATCTATGGATGCATTACTGGGTCATAGGTATACTGCTAAGCTTTTTTTTTTCATGCATAGCGGCTTTTCAGCAAATCAGACTAGGGCCATTCGACAATATTTGGCAATTCATTGCGAAGCTGGTCTGAGCTCCTAGCTCAACAAGGGTCGGAAATGCTGTTTTTCTATTGACTCGACACTGTATACATCTCCTAGGCTCATAACTTGAGGACATTAGTGTCTACAAAATGTACTGTGCGACATCGTTTCTATAGAAGAAGGAATGAGATTCTAACGTCAAAGAACTGCCAAACACAACAAAAAACTGATAAAAAGTAACATGAACCTGCTGAAAATTAGAAAGTGGGGCAATGCGAACCTAGTGATATCATCTGACATACATGTTAGGTTGATAATCAAATAAAAGTGGTGTTTAATGTGAAAGCGAAGCGATGACGTGTTTAAATTTCTCGTCAATCATCAATCTATAAATAATTTCTCATCTGTTATTGCTTTTTGCACACCTGACTTCATACGTATGTTTTCTTTTCTTCCTCAAAATGGTTTTTTTTTGTTCAACCTCGCCAATTAATAATTCTGGGCGATCAAACTGCTAAATGGTTTGAACTTTTTTAGTTTGCCATTTGGACTAAGTAAAGTGGTAATCCCTGAATATTTTGACTCGATGTCGAACTGTCGTTATCGAGAATATCGAACAGTGCAACCACTCCTTATTTTTCGACTAGTCGCTAATTATAATGTGTGGGTCTGGTCGAGCTGTTTTGATTTTCGTTGTCTGCACTGAATAAAACTTCAAATAGTGAAAGTCGAATCAGACACGTCCAGCCAAATGTTCGAAATTTTACTAGACTTGGTCATCGACGGTATCAGGTTTTTATGATCTTGTGAATAATTCAAGGGCTGCGTGACAAGAGGTACGCTGCTGGGCTGTGATTGGTCAATTCACGTGCGCGTCGCGGTTGTAGTCTTCCAAGGTACGCTTGGTGCTACAGAGAGATAGACAAGTTCTCGCACCTCGGGTGGCACAGGTGAACGCTACTGGGCTGAGAATTGTAAGCAGGTGGCTACCGGTGTCATCTAATGCGTCGAATTTGAAAAACAACTTGGATTCTAGAAGCTAACTCGTGCGGCGCGGTCGCGTCACGGCGTACGTCTTGACCGCCTTCCTAATTCAAGAATACGGAAATTTGATTATTCAAAAGGTGTAATACCGAATAAACTAGATCTCTCGGGTTTTTGATGGTGGAAAGTATAATAGTACATATGTCCCAAAATCATGACGATGTGGTATATGTAAAAGTGTCAAATGTGAACTTCTCATATAGCTTAGTAGTGTGAACAGTACATATTTTGGGTCTGTATAAATAATCTTCAGAAAAAATTATCTGTGTTGGAGTTATTGAAGTTCAAACAGTATGAAAATTATTTTGAGACACCCTGTATTCAGGACCGAATAATGAATTGAATGTTTTCGAGTTTGATCCATTGATTTGAAATTCAGCAAAAAATTCGAATGTCTGAATATGAGGAAGCTACACTCTCATGAGCTAAGGTTTGCGAATGCAGTAGGGCTTTCCCGAATAATCAAGTTTTCTGAATTGGTCCCCAAAATTTTAGTTAAATTGATTGAATTATTGGATTATTTCTGTCCTGAATATAGTTTAAAAGTACCTCATCAGAGAAAAAGGAGAATTTACCGTTAAAGTTCTGCTTCAACATCCTGTCGTCCACGACCTTACTAGAATTCTGCAACTTTTCATTGACGCTTCCGAGGGTTCGCCTTCCATGCATTCTTCAAATGTTTATTATGTCTCTCGCTGCCCAGAAGTTTCGTTTTTGTAAAGTTGCGCGAGTTGACAGGCGCAGTACGTGGCTGGGCAAAACACACCGGCCGCCCAGTGAGCGGCTGCCATTTGCTTCGATAGCCCATTTCGTATTCATATATGCATACCATGGCGACTAGTCAACACCGCCAGCAATCAAATCACACGACAATCGATCCTGACACGTTCCGGACTGATGCCTTGCACGTTCCCCGTTGTTCCTTCGCCACTGATCGTCACGGTGTTTCGATGACGTCAGCGCGGCGGGTGATGGCAGGTCGGGGTGTTCTCGGGATCGGGACGGGGTGGTTCCCGCCGCCGCTCTTCTGAGACCTCATACATTCCATCAACATCAACCGAGAACAACAGCCAGGAACGAGATCCGCTCAGCTGATGAGGTGGCGGCAGGGCAGCGCCGACGGGATTCCGCGAGACCAGTGGAACGTGGCTGGCATTCCGTGGATTTCATAGGCGATGTCTGTACGGCTGATCTCTTTTTGTCCCGATTGTACTGCTTACCTCTTCATTCTGCCTTCGTTATTAGCCGGACAGTGCCTTCCAGAATTACACGGCATTCCTTTCCGGTTTTGCTTTCTATTTCCTCCACCTTCAGAGATTTTATTCATTTCTTATATAATGTATACATACCTCACTCTTTCAGCCTGTTCGTTTAACCCCTTTAACTGCTTACGTACTAAATACAGTTGCTTGTTAGAGAGATAACCCAAAGGGTATCAAATATACCTTCCAACCTTGGTGAACAAAAGAAAGGGTGCAAAAATGGTTGTATTATCCGGCTCAAAAGTTGTGATTCAATGTGTTGATAGTAGATTGCACAAGCATCTTCATTCCCCGTATGCATCATTGATATTACCCAGGGTAAACGTGTTAGCCCCGCGCAAGGTTTACCCATCGTTAGCACAGACACCCAAGGGGTTTACTCAAGGAAATCTCAATGCTGCGTTGAGGTCTGTATCCTTGATCAGGATCCTTGGTTCATGAGAGAAGCTACCATCCCCTGCTTGGAAATTGAAAAGCGTCCAATACGAGGATTGCTCAAAACTACAACAGGAGGGAAAGCGTACTCTCTGAAGAGAGAATTTTGCTGTCCCTATCCCTTTTTCTTATGGATTTCCAGCAAAAATAGTACCAAACTGAAAAAAAGGAAATTTTCTAACATTTTTATCCACACCTTCCTTCGAAACCAAACGCATAGTTGTTCCCATTCACACTTCTATTATTCATGAATTTAAAATTATTCATGAATTTGTGAATTTATTCATGAATTCACTTAAGTCATGTGGATTTATGAGTGTTACTATGCTGTGCTCTATCCTTAAATCCATGCATTGCTTTAGTGGAACATCCTTTCTGAAAATTTCTCAATGAGCGAAGAGAAGACCTGGTAAAGGACAAATTACACTAGTGTTTTTGTGCTGGATTGTCGACGACTCTTTTCGGGAATTTTCCTTTCTTTTTTCTGAACCCTGCTTCTGGTTTGGTTCCTAGAACTCTTCAAGTTCTCCCATCATACTCCTCCAGCGATTTAACCTATGCAGCATAGATTCGGTAGCCTGCGAAATTTTACAACCCACCATCCTTAGCTCTTTGGTGTTTGTTTCAAAGCCAAAGGTAGAGGAGTGCCATACTTCTCTTTGTTTCTCTTGGCATTTTTGCGCTTTTCTCTATCTTTTTCTGATGGTTGTCTTTTCTTTTTGTTCTTGTCTTTTTTAATTTTTTTTTGAGCATCAGGGTTCCTCACAGTCGACGTCATTGTAAATCAACGAATCATTATTTATTATCCAAAAAAAAAAGAAAAAAATGGACAACCTTTCACTTTGTATTATACCCTTGCACTGTAGTAGTTAGACTAGAAGCAGGGCTAGCCCCAGTACTCGTCAGTAAGGGGAGGGAAGCTTGACTTGAAAAATAAAAAAAAATAGAGGGAGAATCGTAGCTTCATCGTGTCGACGTGCAGGTTCTTGCAGGAGGAGGAGCTGATAATACCTAATGGCTAAAAAAAGGAATAAATATCTCAGACTTGGGTAATTATACCAAAAAAGTCATTGTCTATGTATCTTGGAAGGAAAACCCCTGGAAGTTATGCCGCACAAGCCATAGTCTTTGTAGATTTGCTAACGCCTACCAAGGATCGGATCTGCTTGGATGTCCTGCTCAGGCTTCAAGTACTAATTAGGAAGTTATTCTCACAAAGTGACTTTTGCAACTGTTGCACGATTTTCGGCGGTGTTCACACCACTGACGATGTCGCCCACGTCTGCAGAGCAAACGATTCGGCCGTGCATTTGCTTCGGTGAAGAACTCGTTCGGTGATTGGCAACAAACCAGATTCGCGGCCGTTTTTGCACAACCTCCGCTGTACCCACACGTCCAACCGTCAGCCACTTCGCGCTGCACTTTGTCAGTCAATCACTGTTACTTGTATGTTTATGGACTTTTTGAGCGGAGATTCCGCAAGGATCACATCAAATTTTGTGCTGTGTCTTCTATGAATACCATTAAGTATGAGGTTTTCTTGTTTTCTGAACAACTTCCAAATTTTTTGCTTGGTCATATCCTTTTATTTTTCGTACATATTCTTCATTATTCTCCGGTTACTTTTTGCTCTCTTCTGATGACTACTTGCATCCTAGATTTCTCAAACTCCATTCCTTGGAAGAGCCCTCTTTCTAACTTTGCTCTGGATGACTAACGCAGGTGTCTCAAGGTAGTAATTTTCTTATGTTAACCTACTGTAGTGTATTTACACACACTTTCTAGTATAATGTGCTATATCTGTCCTATAGTGGTAGCATTGTCCAGAAAAGAGCTTTCTTCAGTATTTCCAGCTGATTTTTCTGTGGAAGGAGTTTTTTCCTTTCTTTTCAACGTTCGTTTCTGGATTTGAATATAGTAATTTTATTGATGATTGAGAATTTTTTGGTGCCACCATGATTTGGTCAAACTGTTCGCCCTATTGGTTCTCACTAGGAATAAATTTCGATCTATCAAAGAAAACTAAAATCGTTCTTATCGCTGACTCCATATTTTCCGCTGACACAGGCCGTTACTTTTGATGTATGTATGTCTTCAATAGCGTAATCAGTGGAACAAAGCATACGTATCTGTAGATCTTTCTGCCGTTAAAGCGTGATGGGCATTTCCAAGCAATTTTTTCTGAGAATTTCCTGTCAAAAGACTGGCGAAGAGTTGTCTCTTGCTTCTGAAATTTTTTTTTCAAAAGATGGCGTGTATAAGGTCCGGATAAGAACCGAGAATTCAATAAAATCCAATGATAGAATTCATTTCTGGGCGAAATCATTGCACCTGCATGCAGCTGATCAGAGTACAAAAATGATGTCATTGAAATAGTACGCTTTACAAAAGTTCCACTCTGTATGTACTTCGAATCTCGTTAAATTCAAGCGTATTCTGGAATCCGCTCGTGTTCAGTAGTTATGCTCTTCCCATGTACACCCAGACAAACTTTGGGAATTTCCGCAAAGTTTACCGACTTCCAAACCCGATTTGCTGGTCTAGCCCGGTTTTCGAAACTGATGGGAAGGGAAAAATTTGCTCCGGAACTTTTGTGGAGTTAGATTTACCATCGAAAGCGCACGGCATCCACGAGAGATTCCGCAGAACTTCCGAAAGAATGACTCAGGTGGAAAAATTTGAGCAGATTACGTGTGCTTTCGAGCAGATTTCGCTTATTTTACGTGTAAATTCCACTCGAATCTACTCGAATCGAAAAAAAATTGCCAAATTCGAGTAGATTAGTTATTGAAAGCATATCATACGCAGTGCTTTCACCGATATTTTTTTTTTGCAGTGACTCGTTCTGGCTTCAACTTGACTTCAGCTGCACCATCATATAGAAAGTCACAAAAGAATGTGAAAACTATTTCAGTCGTCCTACCTCAAAATTCACCTCTGATTATCCTAAAATGACGTCCACCACATCGAATTTTGGGTGATTCTCATGCCAGATGCATGTAGAGTTGGCAGTACTCCCATAATCATGAAAATTCAGTAGATTTTTACAAAAAAAAGGAACTCATCCATGCCGGGACTGAAGTTCAAGCTTGGCGCAGACATACATATAGCACATTCAGATTGCACACTTTCTTGGCATATGTATATTCGGAGCCTTCACAACAAGTCATCTGGTCGCATGTGAAACTCGCTCGAGCCAAATCTTGTTGACAACTTGCCTTCAACTTTTCTTGTTGACGAGTTGTCGGCTCAAAGGTTGTGGACAACTAGCAATGTGGTTGGCCGTTGGCTTTGCAAGTTTTTGACAATCTTTTGGCCGACAACTTGTCGACAAGAAATGGCCAAAACACGTTGTTAACAAGCTTTTCGTCGAGCAAGTTCCACATGCGATCAGGCAAGTTTTTCTGGAGGGTCTGGGTATCTTTCAGAATGGAAGCAGAAGCGAAAAAGCTAGTGTTTCAAGGAAGAAGCTTTCCAATTGAGTTCCACAATTCAAAAACTGTTATTGCTGCGCGATGAAGTGCGCATCACTTCTATTAGGTTGTCCCAAAAATAGTGGCCGAAACCTGGTAGCGAAGATTTGGTTTTCCTTTTCTTTATTTGCTTTCTTCTTTCTACAACTTCTATACCATGATGCATATCCAGTGGTAATGCTGACCATAACAGTTCTTACCTAATAGAAACATATCTCAATTTCGCGCTGAGTTATGTACACTGGAAAGCTCAGCTTTGAAACGGCCATTATTTATGGGACAACCTGATAGTTCAGCGATTCTACCTTACTATGTATGCACTCGTTTAATAATTGATGTCATCTTGTACGATTTACGTGACTCTCGTTCGTGTTCTGAGCCTGAATGCATCATCGAGATTACCTAGGGTAAGCGTATTGTCGCCCATTTCAACGACGAGTAATTTTAGTGGGTATTAACAAGTTTACCCCAGGTAATCTCTATGATGCATGTGACCCTTTTGAAGTTCTGGCTGTGAAGGTGGATTTTCATGTGCGGCTGGTTTGCATTAGAACTATAGGCAAGTTTTCCTCTGCGTTCATAGATAACGTAACGACCCTGCTCTAACCGTCCTCTCGGTCGTCTAGAGGTGCAATTCTATCTCTATACGCTTTTCTGGATACAAAACTGTACGATACGCGCATTTATAAGTTCAACTGTTTAACTTCCTGTGCTGGATCGAAATTTACACTGATGATGGTTAGAAGAGAGGTGGACATTCGTCTTGAAACTGTTCGATCAGTCACTTTCTTGCATTTCATGGACGTTTCCTCTGGAGAAGACTGGTTTGTAAGTTTCACATATCGAAATTGTCTGCGGACTGGGAAAAACCCACCTCATACAGAGCTGGCCGTTAGTGCTGCACAGTGTGCGACCAAACCTCTATACTTACGTCTATTTCGGGTTTTTCTAGCGCTGGTTTGTCACAATGCTGTATTTTGTTGCAAAAATGCTTCAGAATCGTTGCTGTTGAATACAAGACACGCTGTGGGATGCCTTGGATGGCATCATCCTGCGCCTCCACAACGAGCCAACCTACCAAGGCATCCCCTCATCTGCATCCAGAAAATGTCATTTCCGGTTTTTGCGGCTCTTCGGTAATTGGTTGCGCTATCCATTCGGTTTTTTGCTGTTACTCTAACAAATCACAGACACTGTAACGAATGACTCTTCTTGCTGAGGCTCTGACTTTTCCATGGTTCATGGACGAGTTTTCTTCGAGCTCCGTGCGCCTGTTCTTCTTTCAAGGAGACACTTTAATGTGATTGTTTGGAATGGTTCTCCTGGAACTCATTGATTGCCTACAGATTTCCCGCATTGCATTCGTGTAGTGTTTAACCGGTACAGGCCATTATGAAGAGTTCTTTTCTGGAAAATTCTCCAATGGCCGAACATTTCCAAGGGTCGAATGGTGTATTCCTATAACCCTATAGGATCTACATACTTAACTGAGCTTGATTTCCTGTTATTTTGAACGTTCCTTTATAAATTTAACTGCGTTTCCATTGCACGTGCAAAGCACATGAACTGTACATGAAATCAGAAGAAAAAAAAACGCCTCAATTATAATTTAAAAAACACAAACTGCAAATTTACAGCAGGACAGAAGTGTCATCCAAAATCACGGGGTTTTTTTCTCTAGAACTATGTCAACCCACTTTTTTCTCGTGCAAATGCATAGACTTCAATTGCAAGCGTTTAGAAAACCTCATCTACCGTGAATTTCCTTTCCTCTACTTTTTTTTCTACTTTTTTTCCGAATTTCTACTCTCTTCAGCGAGTTTCGTAAATGTTCCCAGGGAAGTTTTCGCTCACCTGCTCACACAGCAGCGGAAACTTTTGCGTTTTTCTTGGGAAACTTGTCCACTTAGATATACATAGTATATAGAGTGGAACGTATCCCTTCCCGCAAGCATTCAAGAATCCTGCCAGCGGTATGTTTCGGATGTTCCGGAATGAGGGAGCTACGTATATGTAGAACTGTCGGAATAAGAGGCACTCAGGACTTTCCTTCTTTAAACATTCGAATCTTTCAAGTTGAGTCCTAAATTATTGAATCAACTGAGTTATTCGATTTTTATTCGGTCCTAAGTGTAGATGGGATGTAAAAAAAATTGTTAATTGGGAGGAGCGGAACCACTGGAATTCTTTGAGATCCAGTGCAAAAATTATTCGGGTTAGAGAACTTCCCTGGATCAAAAATCAGATGTTTGAACTCCGCTTTTTGTTCCCCTGCATCCTTGTGTGATAAATACTAATAACGAACTAGGACACGATAAAATTTCGGACTCACATAATGTTTGAGGAATGATGTGCTCATATTTCCTAAAGGGAGCGTTTGATCCTCTAATGGGGTTCTAAAAGGTTCCTGAGAAACTCTTGTGCTTTCCACTCGTTCGTAATAGACGAGTTCCTGACAAAAAAAAAATGAATAGAATCCACTAATTATTTTATTATTTGCCTGCTGCTGATTGCGCAACTATGCATATGCACCTGTCCTTCCCGGGAAAACTCGTCCACTTTGATAAGACGGGAGACGGGAGACGGGAGCGGAGAGGGAGAACCTTCATAGATATCGCTTCTGGGACCGCATGCATCATTGGGATTTCTCACGGTAAATGTGTTAACGCCGTGCAAATTTACCCGTCGTTAACACAGGCGTCAACTCTTTTACCCTGGGTAGTCTCAATAATACATCCAGGGGCTGGATTCGCTCGCTGACTAGTTAATCAGGATAGGGAAGAAACTCAAATCACATCTTTCATGAGGCAAACCTTGTGAAAGCCCACCTCAATCTGTATTTTCACTCGAATAACGAAGAAATGTAGGAAGTGCGAGCTTTTGAGTCTCATCCAGCCCATATTTCCTAGCGCTCCCATCATCGGCTGATGCTCCTTTCGCTATCGCGGCGTCGTCATTTCGCACCGCTCACTTCCAGGCTCCTCTTCGTTCGTCCATCTATAATGCAAAGTGTACTCAGCGCACCTTTTGCCGCTCATTCTATTTTGCCGACAACGAGTGCCGACTTTGTATGCAGCGCCGCATGCAATTTCATCGTCAAGAGGAATTCGCAGCCGCCGCGCGCTTCGATGACATCCTCTTGGAGGTGTTTACTGGACTTGGAGCCTATTCGTTTTGAAATGGGCGGTTTTCTGCCGCGTTTCCTTCGAGACATCAGAGATTTTCCTTAGATTCCATTTTCTTCTACCAAATCCATTCTCAAAATGTTGTCGCTTTTTCTATAAGGTTGTCCCAAAAATAATGGCCGTTCTTGAAGTGCTCGTTCCAAAGTACATAACTTATTGTTAGCTCAAACTCAAGATATTAGCTTGAAGTATAGTACGTTATGATTACAATTTTCACTAGGTTTAGGCAGTATTATAAAAGTTGAAGGAAAAAGAGAACCGAAATCGTTGAAGCCACTAAACTATAGTACTAAAAAGAGTTGATTTTACAATAGTTTAAGTTTAGTCCACCTATGTTCCAAATTGGTGGAGTTATAAACTAAGAAATCTTCGTTGTGAGGGTGCCGTCATTATTTTTGGGACAGTCCAAAGGCACGAAAGCTGCTGATGCTGGTTTCCTTCGTTTTTTTTGCACTAGTTTTCTCTCATTTTTCTGCTTTCAACTATCACTAGTTAGTTTTGTTTGTTTACTTGATTCCTACAATAGTATTCTGAATATGGCACATCTTTAGGGAGTAATAATCAAATGAATAGCTGCACTTATTTTCCTTGAAAGGCGCTGTCGGTACACGTCCAGGCATCGGTGATAGCATCCGAACCCAACGCGGCAAAGGGGGGGGGGGGTTAACCATCAACCCACAAGGACTTTCAGGTTAGAACCGTGAGCCTAACGATCACTGATTAGTCGAGAGCCAGCGGACTAAGGCTGAGAGGTCTACTACCCTAGAAACTACGGTGATCGTTGAATTATGTGGGTAGGGTTAACGTTTGTAGCCCTACTAGTTTCTTCACACTTTTTCCGACAACGAAATCACCGCAAAAGTCCATGGAACAGCAAAAAAGTCGTAGGGAAACCCTTGACTGCTGATTCAGGGTGCAGCCAGATGGACTGACTGGCATATCCGTATTTATTGGGTAGCTACGATTTTCCTTTTTTCAATTTTGGCTGGTTTACTCAATTTCATGAATGAGGACAACATTTTACCGAAGGCTGTGCAGTGCCTTCTGGCCCACCCCATCCATAGCCATCGAAATGCCTTGCCCATCCGTCTTTCCGGCGATTTAATTTAATTTTTTGGTCGTTTTTAGTCTTTCGCGGCTCAATCTAGCTCTGAGATTGTGCCCTTTCTACAGCTTCTAACTACATTTTGCGGGAATCCACTTTCCTTCAGCGTCACAGGCGCGAAAAAACGCGAAGCCAAAGCTCAAAGTATATAACAACAAAAACAATGTCGCAAATGTTCGAGAACATTCTGAGTACTGGAACTGAGCCTCATGTTTTTATAACTGCTAGGCTTCCTGTACGGGGTTTCGGCTGGTTCTTCGACAAAGAGAGTCTTTACCCTTCTCTATAAGAGTTGCCCAGCATTCTTGTACATTATTTTGATGCAAAAATAATGCTCGCTTTCAATTCTTTATTTCCTCACTCCATAACTAGCTTCAAAATTATTGTTTTCAATGAAGATTTGGAATTTTCTGCAAACGAAAATGATTCGACAAAAAACGCGCATTATTTTCGCACCAACCTAATAGTATACCCCATAGACTCAGGATAACAGCTTGGAGCATTCCAACACCTCGGCTAGGATTCATAAATAAATAACCGAGACCTGGGGCTGCATGCGCCATTCTGATTACCCATAGTAAACACATTGACACCTGCGTCAACGATGGGTGGATTTGTGCAGTGTTACCACATATGCTCCGGGTAATGTCGATGCCTGCGACCCCTGGTTAGCAAACCAACTTTTGCGCTCTGCGTCTCCAAACATCACATACTCCATCGGATAACCAACGACGCTAACCATCGTTGGTTTGCGTGGTTACGGTTTCGCGAATCTCAGCCTTGGCCTTGAATTCGTCACTGAGATTACCTGGGGTAAACGCGTCGACGCTCGTGCTCTTCGACGTCGATAATGGGTTAATTCGCGTTGACAAGTTTACCCTGGGTAATCTCGATGATGCGTGCGGCCTCTGCTTTCACTTCCATTGGCAACGATCGGTGTAGCTGTTCTTCATGCCTCCACATGGCCATAGCTTGATTTCCAGGGCCAGATTCTGTCAGGGTAATCCGTTGAAGACCTCTGTTACCCTCCAAAGGAAAGAAAATTGCTATATCCTAGTCCTTGTCCGTGAAACATTCCGCGAAACACCCCGCTCCTCTATCGGCTCTGCATAAATTGAGTTCTAACGGTTTTCTAGAACTTCATATCCGCCTCAATTCACATCTCATCACATAACGATCGGCAAATGAGATGCTCTGCAAATAGCGCCTGGGAATTATTTACCAAGCATCCGCAGACGCACTCGATTCCCTGTGTATTAAAGTTTTTTTTTTCGAGTGTGAAAACGTTGATGAATCTGTAGTTTTCTCATGGATCGTGTGCGTAGTTGCTTATGGATTTGATGTTTCTGGGAATTCACGATGAGGACTTTCTCAAAAACAAACCATATTTCCGAAGGTCTTTTTCCATGTGGCTCTATCACATCCAAAATACATATTGCTATGTCGTTAAATTTCCATCGGTTTTTCATATAGTCCCATGATATTTGAGTGCCTGCTATTAGACTCCTCATCTCGCCCTTCCATGGGCGGCATGTGCACTGCTGGGAATCCCTGACCCTTCAAGTATCCATACCTGGGATGCGGACCACATTCGGTTTCCTTTAAACCTTTCTGGATTTTTTGATCCTTCACATCTTCTAAATACTCCATGGCCTGTGTTTTCATCACAGGAGCTATATATTTTCCTCCAACGTTGTAGTGAATAGGTATGAAAGTATCCTAATGTGACCGCTTCTGTTCCTGAGCCACATTTTCAGTAAATTCTTCTTGTTTTGCTAATACTATCCGTATTATTCCACATATGATGGTTTCACCGAATCCTGATTTTTCAGGCACAATGCATCACGATACTCAGAAACCCCTGAACAAGTTTTCTGATCACATCTGAAACTTGCTCCCCTCGAAGCTTGTCGACAACTCGCAAGAACGTCGGCTGTTGGCTTTGCAATAAAACAAGCAAGAAAGAGTACAGAGGAAGAATAAAGTTAATCATTTCGTCACATTCAATCAATTTGTCGGCAAGCTTATGGTGGATATCTTGTCGACAAGAAAAGACGAAGACAAGTTGTCAACAAGCTTCAGGTCGAGCAGATTTCAGAAGCGATCAGAGAACTTGCTCTAAGGGTTCTGTACCACATCAAAGCACAGTGGGATGGTTGTGTTGTAGCTGTATAACTTGTGTTGTACTGTATAACTAAGGGCTGAAGAACGCATTAGACGAACACCAAGCTTCCACAAATTAGAAATGATCCATCAAGGTGGAATTTTTTATAAGTTTGCGAACTACTTTACTTTGATTCGCAGCAATATGTTGTAGATAAGTGGCTGTCACATGTAGAATGTGTCCTTGAACAAGAGTGTACGTCACATTATTGCGGTGCACCTCTCGATTTTTTTCTTGTTTTGACACCTTGAGGATTATGCGTTTTGCCTAAGCATGACAGAATACCTATGTCTAGCCGCCTAAGCCGAAACTGGCTTCAAAAACAAGCCTCTATTCAAGTTAAGTTTCAGTGGTGAACCCTTCTGAGGATGGATCTCTCGGTTTTGTCCTCGGCCTGGGTGCTTCTTAACCAATGGCTAAATGTGATGACGCCCGTGTTAGGAGCAGGAAACTCTAGGGCTGTTGACACGTTTAGTCTGAAAAATCTCAATGAAGGAATTGCGCCCAGGAGTAAAATCTGAATAATTATTTCATCTACTTTTGGAAACTTGGGGAAAATGGCGGCAATTTATACCTACCTTGTTACACTTTCTGCGTCAAGTAGTACCGTCTTTTCCGCTTTGTTCTGCCATACGTTTTGGTTTTTTTTTCTCTGCAGAACTATGGATATACGTATCATTTAGATAACCCAGGGTGAATGTGTTCATGCCCGCGCTAGCAGTGGCTAAACTTGTGGGTGTTAACACATTTGCCCTGGGTAATTTCAATGATGCATGAAGTATCAAATATATATTAGGCGGTCTAATCTTCGTCACTGATCATGATCGTAAGGCCGTGGTGCACTCATGGGCGTAAAAAATAAATGAATAAATAATGGGTGGACCACCTGAGCTACCTGAGCCTCCGCCGATTCCTCTCGTCTAAGTACTGAATCCTGTGTCGATTCTAGAGCAGGGAATTCTAACATTTGAGGATTATATTTTGTAACTTTTATACTTGAAATCAAATCTTCAGGCCAATTTTCGGGAAGACCGCTGCAGAAAACCAGAAAAAGTGATGGCTGACCTGCGGTTTTTCCGAGTAACTGCTGCGGTCCTTATGAACAACTGCGGTACTTCCGACTTTATGCTCCGGTCCTTCCTAGTATTTTTATCTCCGCATCCCTCATTCCTCATCCATGTGATCGAAAAATCCTTCTGTAACGCTCCCAACAACAGTTTCTCTGGCCCAAAACCGATCGCGTTAATTAATTTGGTTAATAAATTATATTAATAGTCTAGGGATGGATTCAGAAAATTCGAATATTCGAGAAAGAGAAGGCCCTACAGCTTTTCTTTTTTTTTGCAAAGTCGTACCACACTCCATTTCCCGAACATATGAATGTTTGAGTTATTCCAGTTAATCGAAATCGAGTACATCTGATATGTAGATTAATCTTCGGAATCGGTTCGAAATCTAGTAACTTTATTATGGAGAAATGTTTCTTATTGCTTGTTCAGTTCCCTATTAGCATGTGTTTTTACCCAGAAATTTTGGCGCACACTTTGTAAACATCCGGGAGGCCTTTTCCCAATGCATTCTTGGAAATTTCCTTTTTCCTAACTCATGCAGCTTCCTCTAAAATTTACCACTATTCTGGATGCGTCGTGGTTATCGCTGGTAAGCCATGCCATGTTTTTACTGGTTTGACCACCACTTGCAGGTGATTTTTTTTCATTTCCCTTCCTTGTCTGATATTTCACTCGGAATTGTTGAACTTTATGAGACTTTTTGTTTCTTTTGCAATTTGAAAAAGGAACAAAACAATTATGTTGCAAATTATCAGTAAAGAATCCTCCTTAGCCTACTCACAATCAGAGTTTCAAAAAATTCAAACTAATCCTGGAACACTCGGTATTATGCGGCATTCTCGGCGCCGGTTCACTCGTCGCTAAGCTTTGCAAATCAGCCAATCGCAGCGGCGATTTAGATTCCACACTCCGTATTATTCGCTCCCATTCGTGGTCGATTTAAGCGTGGCGATTAATTTAGAAGTATGTTTGTGGACCGCCGCTCAGGCGCTCGTCGACAATCGCCCGAAGGCTCAATTTCATCGCGTCATTAGACGTCTTATTGCTACGCCTAATGCTGACGCAAATGCGGGCCATCGCGGCATTCACCGTTAGAGTTCCGAGGAATTCGTCTTCGAATTCCTCGTCTTCGAGGAACGCTTCTCGAACTTTTCATTGTCGTGAGCACAAAGCGCGACATTTCTTTACCCTTAGATTCCATCAAACTCTGTTCCGAGGCATTTTTGAGGTCTTACTGTGGTAAGGTCATAAGAAATTCCTTGGTAAATCCTCTTCGACTTCTATAGTGTTGCCAAGCCTTTGAATTATTGTTCACCCAACTTCCCCAACATTTCGCTAGTTGATCCGGAAACAAAGCGCAGAGCAATCATCAGCCTGTGTTGATTGGTGTTTTTGTTTCCACATGTTTGTCAGCTCTTCAATTATCCCCGTTATTTTTCCTCCCTTCTTCTTTTTTCCGTTCATTTGGTCAACCTTGAATTCCGAGAAATATTTTGCATAAATTTTACGATAACCATCATTATATCTTTATCAAGCAAAAGATGCTTAGGCTTTTTGTCATGAGGGTTTCACTCAAGCCACCGTTTATGTCCTCCTTATCTTCCAATAGATTTTTGCTGGTATTTCTCGGTAATCATTCCATATCATTTTGGACGAGCGATTTCACCTCGACTGCAAAAAATAAGTAAACAAACAAGTAAAACTATTTGATGCAACAAATTATGCTAACAGCTATTATTTGGTCATTCAAAAAATTTCCGGAATGGTTCCAAACTTTAGAAAAACCTCAGTAGTAAAAAGGAACACCAACTGTGCCAAACTTTAAAGAATCCTTTTCAGGAAAAAAACTCACTCTACGGCACATTTTTTGGGAAATTCCCGTACCTGTTTTTCTTTTGAGGAAAAGAAACTCTCCCTTTATTTGGGAAGGGAGGAATTCTATGCCTTTATTCGAAGACGGAGGAATTCTATGTGCTGGTTCCGAATCGGAAGAAGAAGGAGCTCTACTCATATGGCGAATACCTTGAACGGTTTTTCGGTACTTTTACTAACTATGTACGTAGCATTGACATGTACTGTATAAATTTTCCGGAACTTTTGTGGACGCTTTCCATGCAACCCAATATTTCCTATGATAAGTTTGGTTGAAATTTGGAAATTTGTTGTCCAGTGACCTACAGTGTTTATACATTCTTCGCTTGCTAAAAGGTATCAAAAATCAGCTGCTGTGTTGCGAGCCTCAATATCCACAGAGTTACCTGCTTGTTATATTCTGTCAATTGGTGGGTACAAATGCAGTACCTCAATTACAGCCCTTGCACCAGGCACAAGAGAGCTATAAAAGTGAGAGCAAAGATCACTTTTCTAGTAAGAATGATTGTTAAATATGCAAATCTCGGAAGGATTCTTTCAGAAATTCAAAAAAAGTGTTCTTCCGGGAAGTTACTGATTGTTTGTTGATGTTTTTGAAGGCGATGAACTTTCCCTCTAACTTTCCCCCGCAATTTGGATTGGCCGATGACCTTGCGATCAAATCGACCATCACACAACCTGTTACGTCATACGCGGAAGTCGGGTATTTCCAAAAACAAAAGCAGTTCAAGGTGCGATCACGCCAGGAACGGCTGGTGAGTGGTTGCTCTAGGGAGTTTTTTGCGCTGGGAAATCGCTAAGGAAGAGTACGGACTCCTGGAAATATATCACTTTCTGAGAACGTTGCTCTGGGCACACTTTCGCTCCTTTTTTCTGCCTTATTCTCCTTTGCTTCCTCAATCAGGAATCCTAATTTCTGTTTGTTTTTTATATGGCTCCTACAAATTAATTACCGCATTCCTTCAGATTTCCTCGTGTACTATGTACCGGCTCTATTGATTGATGTTCAATATATAATAGAATTTCTGGTTAAAGTGAGAGGAACCAGTTTTGAGGAGAACCAATCCATCTCTAAGTTATTTTTCTGACAGGCCACATTCACTGCAATTCCCCATTACTTCTATTATACTGCCGGCCTACGTTTGAACCTTTCTTGTTTTACCAATAAGGCGGATTCTCTTATGTTCCAATCCTCCTGGAAAATTATTTACTTACGTTTTCATCACGTTAAACACTACATTTGGTGGCCTTCTACTCGATGGTTTTGGTTTCACGTCCAAATAGCCTCAATTTTCAAAGAAAGTTCCTCCATAAAGCTCCGGTTCCCTTAGTCCCTGGAGTGAATAAATGGGTGAGTGAACGAAAGAGTGAATGAGTCTTCGAATGAGCGAGTGAATGAATGAATAGATTAATGAATGTGTGCGTGAGTGAGCGAGCGAATGTATGAACGAAGGAATGAATGAAGGAAAGGAATGAATGAATGAATGAATGAATGAATGAATGAATGAATGAATGAATGAATGAATGAATGAATGATTGAATGAATGAATGAATGAATGAATGAATGAGTGAATGAATGAATGCATAAAGTCAGATCCGAAGGGACTCATTGAACGATGCTTTTCCTCTAGATCTGAACCTTTATTCAGACGACATTTCGAATATTCGTTGGGTTTACTTTCATATGCTCTAAATTTTCAAGAAAATTAAAGCTAAGGGGAGGGGCAATCTCGCACGCTCGATGATGATCGTGCCAGGGTGAACATCACATCCTGTAAAAGCCATCGGAGGCTGAAAATTTTTGTTCCACTTTTCCTAGTTTCCGTACAATTCCTGGATGGATTTGGTGGATTTCTTTCAGAAATTTCTCTGGGACTCCCATTTGGAAGTATGTAGGCAATTTTTAGTCGGTTGATAGTTGATCAGAAATCGTTGCGCACTCTAGTTCTTTGCCTGATAACCTCACAAGTTTCATTCTCATCCACAAACTCCAAATAGTTCCACGAGCCACAATACCTCGAAATTTGAATGATAAAAACTCATATTATTGCTAGATGCATCGCTTAATGAAGGAATAAAACCATAGGACTTTCCATTGGAATCAGTTTCTTGCTCTTTCTCGCACACATACGTCGCAATACTTGTGTCGTAAGATGTTTGCCCTTTGCAATTACTTGATGTCATGTGCCTAGACCTTTGAATACCCGGAAATATGAGGAACTTTGATAAGTTCACATTAGCGTCACTGTTGTTCCGTCCACGAAAGACGAGTTTCCTCCGAACTTCCGCGAATTCCACGCGATTCTCCAGACGCTCTCCGCTTGTTCCCATCGGCTTTTGACACCGTCCCGCGAAGAGTCCAAAAGTGGCCAGGGTGGCCACAGATATCTGATCCGCGTCGACCCTGCGCGCGCTGTGCTCGTCGCTCGCTCGCTCGCCCGCCCGCTCGTCGGCCAGCGGTGTTTTTGCCGGGCCCCGCCCCCGATTGCTCGGGGGAGCTCCGAAAATCGAGTCAAATTAGTGGGTGAAGAAGAGTCGAATCTCCAAGGGTCGCGTCGGGGCCTAACTAACCGCACATCTCGTCGCCCTCGTCTGGTTTTTTCGTCGATTACCGCCACGTCTCGGGCCGGAGCGTCGTCGTCATTGTCTCATCGGAAGGCGGTGTTGTTGCACATCGACGCTTACCTCTTCTGGACTGTCGTATACAGGCTATTAATACAATATCACGCCCATTTGCCGTTAATTTCCTGATTATTCGCTTTTGCTGCTGCTGTGTCGTACAGGTTGCGGCTGCCCTACTTTCCATTCACCGCCTCTGACAGTATTTATTCATTTACTTTTATTCATTCGTCAATTAATTTACTTGCATTGAATGTATGCCACACTGATACCGTCCAATGGCATTAACAAAGGGATATACCAAGGCTACTCAGAATCCTTCCTAGGCCTGGACAAGTCCTAGGTAAAAAGTTGCAAAAGTATAACGAAAACTAAAAGGAATGCCCTTAAAATGTCTCTAAAAGTTGGGAAACCGCTCGCTCCGCGAGAATTTCGAGATATGTGGAAATAGGGGCAGGAATACGGGTTACCAGGAAGGCCGGGGATAGGAGCAGGAATACGGACTAGGAAGGCCACTTTGAATATTCCCAAGTTCTTAATCGGAAATACTACTTCCATCGGTAAAGCAATAGGTTTCAAACCTATGTCTGCAAAAATGCGTCCGCCACTTTGAAAACGTCATTTCCTATTCTGGAAATGATTCTATTCTATTGCTCAAGTTCCTCTTTCGTAAACAATTTCTGCTGCATTCCACATATTCGTTGTACTCATTGCCGCTTAGAATTGTGGGAAAAGCCACTTTTTATGTTCCTCGTGCCGTTTAACCGGTTTGGCTTCGATTTTGGATAGTTTTCCATTTCATTCACATGAATGACGCGAATGAGGATCTGCTTATGACAGCTTTGAGTTTTTGTTTTATCACCGGATGGTATTGATTATGTCACTAGGATGTCCAGGTGAAATTGCCCATTTCCTTAAGTTTTACTTCCGGAAGAGATTGATATATTTTGCCTTTTGGAAGAAGGCAGAATTGCTTGCTTGTTATTCTTATTTTTAGTTTTTTCCCCTTCCTGCGTGCTACTTACCAGTGGCGGACGCAGGGGAACGCTTTGTACAATACAAATTGGCAATGCGACAATATGTCTAGCTAGACAAGGGGGGACGACAATTCTCTATAGTTTAGAGCTAATTGCGGGTGGTATCCGTTTCCAAAAGCGACATCTCTTGACCGGTACTGTCGACTCGAGCGCTGACCAACATTCGATAGCAATTGAAATTCAG
>JARK01001657.1:28177-41103 GCA_000688135.1 Ancylostoma ceylanicum
TCTGCGTCCGCCACTGCTACTTACGTATGTATGTGCATACGAACATGCTCTTACTATGGTCCGAAAGTCTTGCATCAGGATTTGGTTTTTTAATCTAAGTTTTCTTGGTCTTGAATTGAATTTTTTTGGCAATCGAATGTGCTAGAGTGTTTTACTACTTCTCAACTGAGAAAATTGGTGGACCAGATTCCATTCATGAACAGCAATGTTATGATTGTTTGAAAAAAGTGTAAGATTTAGAACAAAACTTTCGGTCCACCCTAATACGTATATTGCAGAAAAACGATAATTTCCAGTTCAGCAACCTAAAATCCGAGATAAATGACCTCCTCTGGAAAATTCAAATCTCTGCTGTGTGAAAGGTTTCTCTCCTGGACATAAAATAACGCTAAGGAAATGAGTAATAATGTAGAAAATGCATGCGCAATGGAGGAAAATGTGCCATCTAGCTAATAGCGTTTTTCTCCTTTGTCGTTCTCAGTGTCCAAAAAATACATCTTCGCGGTACACTCACTGTCATTTTTTATGGGAAATTTACACTGCTGGGCATTTTTGAAAGAGTTCTGTGCCAGATTCTCCATTACTGCAACAACGCATCTCAACGAACATTTGTGAATATTTCCCTCCCTAGTGCCTAATTCATCACACAACACATGTGTAGCTGTGCTCATGCATTTTTCCTCGCAGAATTTTGAACTATGGGGACTATTATGGATTTTGACCACGAGTTCCTTCTCCACATGCTATTTAAGGCCATTTTTACAAGGCTACGGTTAGTAAAGGGTGAAAAGTTACTCATACGCGATACTGCAATTGTTGATCATTTCTCTAGCGATGTGTTTTAGCAGGAGCATAGACTGGATATGAGATCGGCAGCGTTGAATTTAAGAAATACGTCCATCCCATTTGGCATTCAACGGACATCTAGCACTTTTTCTCGTTCATCTTTGAACCATTTAGTGCGTCTTGCCGTTTTTTTTTTGTAAGAATACCACTTTCACTAAGAAGTTTATTCAATTTTGAGATCAGATGGTCTCTGAGAAACTTTATCCTGACATATGTACATATTTGCATAGGGAGGCTACAGCATTACTTTTGATCTGTACATATAGTTTCTCCAGTTTTTCTACAGAAGACTCCAGTAGTCGGGGCCTACAGGCACCACAGGCAACACAGCACTCTGATTGTCTGCGCTTCCACTATCATTTCATTAATATCACTGTCCTTAAACTCGTTCAATCCTTCTGCTTCCTGTTTTAACTTGTTCAAACAGGTAGTGAGGAGCGTGGCTGCTCGTGGGTCTATTGATTTGCTATTTGGCCATCTGATAGTTAAAAATTGGTTTTATCTTTATTTAACGCTTGCTAATGTCCAGCCTTATAAATTTCCCTCCAACCGCTTATTACGTTTTTCAGTCATGTCTGGCGTCTCTTCGATATTCGCCATATCTTCTTATTTCTGTCTTATTTCGTTCTACCGCTCAGGGTAGGGATATTTACTCTCTCGAAAGTGGAAAGGCTCTCTCCGAGCCGAAATTCGGTTACTGCACTTCCTTAGTGCATGGAGTTTGTCTAAATCTGATAAGCTTCGATCCACTTTAGCTCCATCTCGTTCCATTTCTTCCAATTCCTTTCCTACCTCTTCTTCGGGCGACGCATCTCTAGGTATCGGTGGTTGACAGCTTTTCTGCGGCTTCTCTTCATGCACTATTCTATTAGGTCGTCAAGTATGAAATGTCTGATTTTGAATGAGACAGTTTCCAGTAATGTTTCCCCAACAAGATGAGGTACGAGCAATCCAAATATGCCCCTATGCTACCCGCACAGCCTTGCCATCTTAGCGGTAGCATGGTAACGCCAACAGCTTGGAAGCCTGGAAAGCAAGTGGCGAAAAGTTGGCGGAGGGCATTCCCAACATCATGTTGAAAGTCAAGCATTTTTTCTACCAAGAAGTGGACTAATTCCCGGGATAAGTAGTGGGCAAGTACGCCAAGGTTTGGCCAATGCACTGAGTTGCAGATGGGTTCCCCTCCTCGCTCTCCTGGTTTAAACGGCGAAGATTTGCAGAAAATGGCCAAAAAACGGCACCAATTTTTGGGGGTCGAATTGAAAAAAATTCGATCATCGAGCTGTTTTATCCCGTCGTATTGCCTTGAACACATGAATAATGTAGGGTTTTGAACGCCAAACCTTTGTGCATATACAGGCACACTTTGCCTCCTATCCGCTCAATCCACAACTTCCAGCTCATCGTAATATAGGTTCATCACAACGCTCATTTTGCAGGATTATATCACCGGGAATAAATTTCTCGAAACATCGGAGTTTTCTCCTTTTATTAGGCACTCATTCTCCAAACATTTCTTGGGTATTTCCAGTTGTCCACCTTTTACAGGCTCCGCGGGAGAACCCATATTCCGAAATATTACTATTTTTGGTTTCTGAGTGGTCCCACAAAAGTTCCTCTCAGCCGAAAATTCTAAAGTTGATAAAAAAATGAAATAGCAGATTTTGAAAGAGGGAGAATGTACGTTTATGATGGAAAGAAAGATGAGAGTGGATCTGATGAAATCCCGAAAATACCAGCTGTCAAACTGACCACTCAAAAAATCAGACATTTCGTACCTGACGACCTAATATTTTAGAAGAATTTTTCCTTTTTTTCAGCATTTGAGTGAAGCCTAGATTGTGCTGGTGAGCTATGCCAAACTGGCTGATACCATAGGTGTCATGGGAAAAACCCTAAGAGATTCGATCCTACATTGGTACACCTCTCATGATTTCTTTAGGATCGAATCTAATTCCTTTTGGTCCAGACTTCATGGGCAATGCTTTCCTCTTATTGCGTAATCGAGAAATAAAACAACCTAGAACGGCCTTTGTTCATGTGCTCTTCCATTTTCAAGGAAGTTTCTCATTTTCATCGTTTGCATGGGGGATAAAGTAAGTTTCTGAGCTAAGAAGAGAACCAAGGATGTTTCCATCAAGGTCTAGGGATACTCTCCTCATTTTGAGAAATACTCGGGGAAAAAGCCCGAGCAGATCCTGCCTATTCCCCTGTCTTTTTTTTTGGGAATTACTTCCGTAAAACAGGCGGCGTACTCTGGAACTGCACTCCTTCCCTTCGAATATGTACTTGGGAGCATTCTCTAAAGAAAAAAACGGAGAAATAGTTAAGAGGGGGGGATGGGTGAGGGGGTTACTTCCCAAGAATAATCTCGCCTTTCTCTGAGTTTGCGGCGAGTAACGGGATCGATGAGATGAGTTGTGTGATGAAGGAGTTGTTGGCGTTGGCCTTGCTGCGCAACTGTTCCTAGGTAATTTCCGCCCGCTTTTGGATGATTGGCCTTTCTTTTTTGTGGTGGCGGTCCCGTTGTTGGGACATGGGTCTACAGAGCGGGGATAGCCATTTTTTCCTCTTATTGTCGCGAAATTCCTATGGGCTACGTGACGTTTATGGTTACGTATATGATTCTGTCCCACAGCTTCCTTTCCTCCAATTTAAGCTGGGAATTTTTCCCGAATCCAGCTGATCGTTTTCCCGCAAAGGAAAAGAAGAAAATGGAACAGAAGCAGAAATTTCACTCTTAGTCACTGCCTTGCACAGTCTTTTCTCGAGCTAATGTCCGCAACGGTAAAATTTTTCCCGTAGTAGTGGTATGCACATCATCCAGGGCCCGTATCCAACATACTTTATCCGGCTGGTAAACTCTTCAAAGTTGATACGCCAGTGTGGGTTAGGGTATTTGTTATCCATTGTGAACATATCTGAGGATATGCAGATCCACTCGCATCACAGCAGGTTATCCATATCCATTCGTTTACCACTTGATATTGATCCATGATCAAGTGGGAACGGAAGTATAGACGCTGTTTTCCCTCCTACGGTTAAACATATTGGGTGCGAGATTATATTTCCTTTTTTTCTTCCGCTAATTCTGGGCTTTCAATCTGATTCTATCTTCATTTCTCAACGTGTTTTCCTATCAAGAGCTGCTCGAAATACTTGACAAAAACCCGTACATCTTAAAATTCCTACGGTAATCCTTTCCAAGAAACCCAATTGAAGTTCTCTCGAGATCAATTTAACTTACATCTCCTGGAGATCTGCATTGAAGTTTCAAAGTTCAGTTATTTGAAGCTCCCAGCGCAGATTTCTGCGAATTTGCCGCGCTTGAGCCCCTGCTGTTCTTCTGAGGTAGAATCACGAGAACACACATACCGAGTAGTTTTCTTCCGAAGGAACTTCTCGAAAATCCTGGAAAAGTAGTCCTAGCACTCTTCAGTAAGGTCTGCTGGCTTTCTGTGGATCCTCCTTGATTTCTATTTCGGATGGGAGGTGTTACAGAGTCGCTAGATTTTGTACTGGAGCACATTAATCTACAATTTATTCTCTACCTGGATGTATCATTAAGATTGCCAGGGTAAATGTGTTGACGCCAGCATCAATGGTGGATAAATTTGTGGGGCATTGACACATTTAATCTGGGTAGTTTCAATTATGTACACGGCCTTTGAGTAGCCACAAGTGACCCCGTGCAAATGTGCACGTCGGTTGTACTCGTGCAACTTCCGGAAATCAAGAATCGGTCAAGCGAATCAGCTTCTGATGTGGCTAATGAATTCTTAGCGCCTCGAGCTAACGCTAGGTGTTCCATGGATTCAATAATTTCCTCATTTTACTGAATGGCAACAGTATTGTCAGTTTTGAGCTTTTGAGAGAAATTTTTCAAAGAGAGTCAAAAAAAACTTACCGCATTTTAATGTGAAAGTATCAAATTGTTTGGAGGAATGAGTAGATTTCCTGTTTTTCATGTTCTCAGCTTCTAAATTTCCGTAATCTTTTTCCTGTGTAATTGGTACCTCCCAAGAGTAACTAACTAACTAACTAAATAAATAAATAAATAAATAAATTCATGTATATGTTCCATAATAGGTAGAAAGTAGAGCTTCTTATGTCATCCGATTTCTATTCCCAAAGCAATAATCAGCTGCTCTTCTAGTTTTAAGCATCGTTGAGTGAATGAATGAAGGAATGAGTGAATGGATGAATGAATGAATGAATGAATGAATGAATGAATGAATGAATGAATGAATGAATGAATGAATGAATGAATTGATGAACGAATGACTGAATGAATGAATGAATAAATGAATAGATGCATGAATGAATGAATGAATCAATGCATGCATGAATGAATGAATGTGTGAATGCATGAATGAATGAATGAATGAATGAGTGAGTGAATGGATGAATGAATGAATGAATGAATGAATGAATGAATGAATGAATGAATGAATGAATGAATGAATGAATGAATGAACGCATGAATGAATCAATGAGCAAATGAATGAATGATTGCATAAAAAATGATTAAATAAGTAAATTTCCGCTCACATCCGATCTCTCAAGGACTCTGAATCACTCCGTTTTCGAGGCTCTGGTTTTTTAATGTTTCTGGTGTTTTCTTGGTCTCGCGTGAGAATATCGTCATTTAACTTTCTCCTGTGGCCACATGCATCATTGAGATTACCCAGGGTAAACGTGGTAACACTGCTCAAATTTACCCATTCGTAGCACGAGCGTCAATACGTTTACCCTGGATAATCGCACTGGCTTTCTTGTTTATTATAACTGCGTCGAAAATTATTTGAATTAATGTATGTTTATGGATTTCCCTTGTTTTTATTGGTGTTTCGCCACTACCCGTGCACCCACGCACGTCCGACGTCATCCGGTTGCACCCTGATGGTGCGACCAGTTCTCCGCCACTGAAATTCTCCCCAGCACCGCGGCTGATCCTCTTCGCGCACAATGCAAACATTCTATTCGTATCGATCATTGTGCCGCCACATTGGCTGACTTCGTGACGATCGTCGTTCACGTCTTCTGAATCCGACCTACAGAAGGACGTGACGTTTACACGACGTCTTGACGTCTTCCAATTTATTCTAGCCCTTTTCTTTGTTTTCTTTTTTTTGTCAGCGGCGCTTTCACAGCTGAGATTATAATGAGTCCGCGCGTGACGACGGTCTTTGGATCGACATCTGCTCTTCTGAAAACCTCACCTCCCATTATCTGCGTGTTTCACGTTCGCCGCTCGTTGTAACGACAATTAATTCGCGCCTCGTTGCGAGGCCTCGCGACTCTCGACCCTCGGCCGCGGGCCTGCAGAATGCCGGCCCGGCCTGTGCACCGGCTCGCACAGCTGATGAAGTCGTCTGCGACTAGACGCTCGCCTTTCTCGTTACTCTGTTTTGTTTATGTGCTCGCCGGCCAATGTGTGTGCGTGCTGGCCTCGGGAAGGAGTTGTTGTTTTTGTGCGAGCTTCTCGTCGCAGGTTTGAGGAAGAGGTGTCCACGACGTGCGAGCCCGCGCGCTTCCTCCTGCCATGCTGCAGGTTCTCGAGGAGATGTTTCCCAGGCCCCTCCTCCTCCTATTCCCGATGCTCCCGTTTCTCTCGGCTAACATATATATCAACATGTATGAGAGTGTCGTAGAGTGGGGCGAGAAAAAGAGGCTCGCACCCCGCAATCCCCCGGGGAGCGCACCGGGTTCAAGGAGCATGCACTCTTCCTAAGATTGAAGGTCCGACTGGTCTTGGATGGAATGGCTTGTAACTTTGCTTCCACTTTGATCTGATTTCTGACTTTTGATTTCTTGAACCAAAAGTCAGAGAGCCTTACGGTGAAATTATCTCTTCATCTTGTTATTTATACAGTTAGGACTGCATAAAGTACTAGATTCATTCTGATTTGGATATTTGATTTATAAGTCGAGAGTTCACCTTGGAGAATGCATAAGAAAAGCTATAAAAAGCTGTGCAGATCTCCCCACCCCCTCTCTCCCTCTCTTTCTCTCTCTAAAAAATAATGGAATTTCCCAAACATGTTTTGCCCACCTCTCTATGGTCTATATGGACAAAATATCTAGGATTTCACCTCCTCACTTTTCCAGAGCACAATCCCCACATGTCTCATGTTCTAGTCCTTCTTTTTTTAATCTAGTGTTTGGGCTCACCAACAGAGCATGAAATAGATAGGTACATAAATAAATGTTTCTAGACTGCTCACTGAATTGACTGAATTATTCGTTTTTTATTCGGTCCTCAGCAGTGTAGTTTTTTTTTCTGGATCTAATCATCTTCCGAATATGTAAATTCTGATAATCCCATTTCGATACTGCATTTCGATACTGATATATTCGATTTTTGGCCTAGAGCATCCTGGACGCCCTTTTTTGGGATTTTTATCTCATTTTCTTCTCCTGAAGTTTCCTGTGTTTCCTATACGTTTGATCCTATATGTATTTATTTACTTTGCCTGAAAACATAGTAATGTCTTGGATAAGGTTTGAAATCCAGGAACGAGAATCAGTCTGGTAGCCAGCACTTCTATCCTATCCAGGCCTTTCTTTAGGTTTTTTTCCCTAGTGAACGTTTTTACTTCACTAGCAACTTTACTTCTTGAGCAGGACATATAAGAAAGATGACTTATCAAACGTGAGATGAAGGAACGTATCAGAACTGTTCATCGAAGGGGGATTGCTATCAAATTTAATAATTACTTTTTGGCTTGTTGTTGGAAATTTTCGAATGAAACCAGCTCAGTTCTACAGGCAGACGTGCTACGGTACAGTACAGTATGCTTAATAAGGAGCGGTCTCAGGAATCGAATTTGTTGTAGCGTTCAAAGAAAAGCGAAACTAATGCGGAGGAAATGATGGTAAATCTGGAGAAAAGTCCAAGTCCGAAGAATTTATCATAATGAGGATTAAAACTAGTTTGTTGATCTAATAATATATTAGATGCATTCGATATTCGAACATTCGATTTCGAGAAAATTGAAAATTGAAATATACAGAGAGGGGAGAGCCCTACACCATTGGATGAAAGAAAATATGCTCTGTGAATCTTTGTGTCTTTAGAGTACTCGGTTTTTCGAATGGCTTATCCGATTGTTACTCAAATTAATTGAATTTGTTCGATTTTCATTGGTGGATACTCTGATTGAAATTGCTTATTCTTGTTACTTGAATATGTTGGATGAACTAAACAAAAAAAATTTCTATATTGGACTCTGATTAAAACTAGCCACAGGTTTTGACAAAATATCCATACCGCAACTTATATTTTACCGATTTTTCTCAAGAAAAATGAATTTTTTGCTTCCGCCATCAGATACGGTGCCGTTTCGCATATCCACATCCACTCTAATCCATTCCTCTGTGCTAGTTCCGTGAATCCACCATTTTTGCTTCTTTCGAAGATTGTTTCATGTGACGACAGCGGGATTACGATCGTTCTACACAGATGCTTTCATTAGTCGTGGTAAACGGATTCATTTCGTTTTGTGACAGAAGAATAATGGGAGTTTTTCATATGGTCATGAGGACTTTCGTCTTAATTGAATGTGGGCTGGGCGGTCATATCGAGATGTTTTCACATCGTAATAAATTCCTGAATCGTGGGAAACTGCTATAAATTGCTAGAAATTCCCGGCAGGAAGCACTAGTGCGGCTCTGAAATGTCTTGCAGCTCTGAATATGTTACTGGGGTAAGCCTGAATATTTCGTTGTATTTTATATTTCCGTATTCGCTTTTTGTGGGAACGGATCCACGGAAGGGAGGAATTTCCCGTTTTTGATTTGAGGCTAAACTCCGCTATACCGAACAAGGACAATTTTGACCTTTGACCATATTTGACCTACCAGAAGATCTGTTACAAATGCATTCCTTACTTATCAAAGCCTATCTGAATCTATGTGATTTTTTTGTACTTCTGACTCTGAGCTAACTGTGATAACCTCCCGAGCCGCATCCATCATTGAGACTACCCAGGGTAAACGTGTTAACATCACACAGATTTACCCACCGTCAACACAAACGCCTACATTTTCACCATGGGTAATTTCAGCCGTGTTTCCAGATCCGTGTTAGGGTCACCTAATGTTTTTTTAAGCTTGGAGTCCTTCATCTCCACCTCTCATATCTCAGTCTCTTTATACATATGTGTCTCCCTTGGCTATGAAACTTCTTTCAGATTCTGGATCTGCTCTGAATCCGAGATCATTTAGGGGCGGTGGGTTGAGGGGGGGGGGGTTGAATCCGTGAACCACTAACCACGCTACCCAGCGATGATCAGCGTAATTGGCTAGCCAACAGACCACATGTCGTCACGAGAATGATGACGTTGGTTGAGTAACCTGGGCCTGGATGCACCATTGAGATTTCCCACGGTAAAAGTGTCGACGCCCTTGCTAACAATGGATGTGTTTGTGTGGTGCTGATACGTTTACCCTGGGTAACCTCTGACTGAATGACTCATCGGCTGCTGGTTTCGCTTGGCTATGAATTTGCGAATTTTAGTCCAAATAGGTGAGGCGATATGCAATGAGCCTAAGAAAATCATACTTTACTATTTTGTTACTTTCTGTTTTTTTTTACTTTCCTTCTTGCCTCTCTTACAGTTTCTATTTGTTCAAACATAATATAGTTCGTTTTAGACAATTTTATAAATTTCCCCTACCTTACTGATGAGTATAGGGGAACTATAGGGGTTGACAGAACTAAAAAAGTGATCCACTTCAAACTAGACATGACATTTCTTGGATGGTTTTTCTTGCTCTAACTCATTGCAAAGTGATGGCCCTGTTCCTTCAAAATTTTCCTTAATTTAAGGGTATTCTAAGAGTTCTTCCGATAAATCCCACCTCGAAATGGACCGAAACAGTCAAACATCACCTCAAATAACAAACTCCAATACCAATAAACACTGTTGAATTTGATGGATGCAGCTTTGAATGACTGCTGCAGTAATGTTGTGTTAAATGACGGATTGCCAGCATAACGCGGAACTGCATGATTTTTCAGCGACATGCGATTTTTGAACAGCTGTGGAGGCTTCACCTGGGTAGTTAGGAATGAACGCTCATTCAATTTCTGCGCTGTAGGCGTCATCTAGTGAAGTTTCTGACCTACATACCATAGAAAAAATGAAAAGTTGGTGTACATATAGAAGAAAATTAAGAAATCATTAACAGAGAATTGTTTGCTTTGATTTCCATTTCATCCCTCAACCATAAAGGGAAGAAGGCTGTCTAACTTGATGACAGCCGGCGGTGTTCATTCTCTACTCTCTACTTTCAAGTTTTTCCATTGCTTTTCTTTGCCTTCCTTCTCTTTTCCGGACAGTTTAGTCAGGAAATTGCGGTTTTCTGTTGAGGATTAACGCTCACAGAAGGCTGCTGTTCATTACGGAAATCCCAAACCTTATTAAATCACACATTACATTACTGTGCAATATGGCACTTATATGTACCTTAACAGCTCACAACCTTCACATTCCACTCACTTGCAGCACTTATCCGTTTGTTCACCTCCTCTTGTTCTCCCACCTTTTCGATTTTCCCACGATCATTGTGGATATTCTGTTTCTAGCAGCGAAAGATTTGTAGTTTGCTTCTTGTTGCTACAATTCCAACAGCTATTTTTATTTACCTAAGGTTATCGATGTGTGTGTGCACATGGTCGCCGATGTTCGATTTTCTGGAGTGGAACGTCCTTCTCTCCGGTCTGGCTTTCTTTACCCTACATCATTCTCGCAACATTGCTTACTCGGAACCTCCTGCTGGATCAGCTGCAGATTCCTTCTTTTTTCCATTTTGGATCCTACCTACATATCTGCTCGACAATTTTTTCTGACCACAAAAAAGCCTGTTTGCTGGCTTGCCCTTTCACTGCATTTTCGCACACGGTCTCTTTTTTCCTTTCGAATTTATGTTTATGTAGATCCGTCGCTATCTCTTGGCTTTAAAATAGGAAACTTTCTGTGGTGTCACTTTCTGGTCTTCTGCATGGTTTGTTTTCCTTCTCTATGGCGAAAACAGGAAATTCGGGGTATTTTCTCGGGGCATGTATCCATCATTGAGAATACCCAAGATAAAAGTGTTGACATCGGTGCTAACAATGGGTGAATTTGTGTAGTACTAAAACGTTTACCCTGGGTAATTTCGATAATGCATACGGTCCCAGGTACGTATGAAGCCTCTTTAGAGCTACCTTTCAGTGACTGAACCTCTTTGAAATTAACCTTTCCTCAGCAGTATCTCTTTCCAGACTGGGTTTGCAGCGCGGATTTTAATTTTTCGATAAGAGCATAGTTCTTGAATTCGATGGAATCCGGAAAATATGCGGTTTGTAGAAATGGCAGAACTTCAAACACTTGTCCAGAAATTTATGACTGTATGACTAGAAATATTCTGGACAATTTACATCATTTTTGTTCCACTTTTCCTCCTCTATTCTCTCTTCACTTTTTCTTCTTGGACTAAAAAAACCAACGGTGTTATGCATTATTTGCACATTATACAAAGCGGATACCAACACTTGCTTGTTTGATTTCTATGGATTTTCGCAGAAGAGCTTGCACCTTGGTTTAGCAAGGAATACAAATGTATTTCATAGGGGAATATAGTAGTGAAGATACTAGAGAAGGAGAGGATGCGGGAAATAGTGCCGCATTCGGAGAGGTAGGCGAGAAATGCAGATCATGGGCACAAGGACTCAACAGTCGTCGTTTTTGAAACGGACTATTTATGGAATAATAAGTGTTTGTAATGTTTAGACATATGTATGTATTAGTACTTCGTACGTACTACTAGTATTTTTATGGTAATGATTTGTAGTGAGCAAATTTCGATAGCGATCTATTGTAGAAAAATTATGTAGAAAACACTAATAGTTAATGTTATCGCTTGGTTAAACCTATTTAAGCTAGAATTGCACCCTCAGCTGTTTTATGTTTCTGTTCTGCTGTCAGAATTAAATTAATCAAACGATGCTGCACATTACACTCTTCTCAGAATACTCGTTATGCTTGCATTTTACTTGAGACAAAGTTGTAACAAACATATGTTTAGCTTTTTTTTCGCAGCTATTGCGACTTCTCTCGACGCATTCGTGGAGGGGGAGGCGTCACACATTTATAGCTCCGCAAACGCACGTTATTTTCAAAAACACTGCTGCTTAACAGCCTCTTCGATAGGAATTCGTCGCCAGCTGTCGTGACGAGGCCATACTTAGCGTGAATGACGACGCCGGCGATTATGGACAATTCGTCTGGTGATTTTATGTGAACCGGGCTGTTTTGGTGTGGACTACAGCTTTTTCCCACATTCTGCTCGAATCTCAAAACGTTGGGTGCTGAAAATTCAAGAAATTCACAGGACTTCCTCCTCTATTCCTTATTTTCCTCTTCTATTCACCTCACGCATTTAAATTTCCCACTTGAAAGAGCAGCAACAGCCGGCTTACGACCTCCCGACTAATGCAAATCCCCGGTGAGAAAACACTGTGGCGCGTCGACGACGAATTTATTGCGTTCATTCGTCATCCAGAAGTTGTCTGCTCATGTGCTGCTATGTGGATGTCAGCGTCCGTTCCGTGCCTTTCCGGATTTCCAGCGGAAGTTTTTGATGGAGCAGGTGTCCGGCGGAGAAACTCCCCTCCGTCGAGTTTTCAGAGTGCCCCGTTCACAGCGCCGTTCGTCTGCCGGCTCCTGCTCCATTTTCTTGGGATAGTGGATGCCCTTTAGTCGTAATAAGGTCATAGTTAGGCGTCCTTCTAGACATGGGGGCAAGAGCTTTGGAGAAGCTTGACCTTTTTCGCTGCTAAAATGCTGCTGGCTCTCAGAATTTTACATAGGACCAAGTGAGGAAATAATAATTAAATTAATTAAATTAATGATAAAAAGAAACTGATTCGACCATTCGAATGTTCAAGAACGAGAAAACTCCAAAACTTTCCTTGTCTTTTCTACAGGACCGTACTCCACACCTTCTCTCTCTCTCTCTCTCTCTCTCTCCCTCTCTCTCCGTCTCCTTCTCCTTCTCCTTCTTCTCCCTCTCCCTCTTCTCCCCCCCCCCCC
>JARK01001657.1:41241-74111 GCA_000688135.1 Ancylostoma ceylanicum
CCCCCCCCTCCCCTCTCTTTTCTCTCTCCTCCCTCTTCTATTTATTTATTTTTTATCTAATTATTGCACCAGTAGTACGCTTACAACTAAAAACGTTGATCTCTTTTGTCCGAGCATTCGAATTTTTGACCTACTCAAAATAAAATTTTTATTATAGATTTGAACAAATGCAATAATTTATTCGGTCTTAACTGGTCCCAACCACGCAGCTGTACATCCCCACCTTTCCGGGCCCTTGATGCATTACTGTGATTACCCAGGGTAAATTTATTGATACCCGTGTTAACGGTGGGTAAATTTATGTGGTGTTAACACGTTTACCAATGGATAATCTCATGGTTGCATTCGGCCTCAGCAGAGGGATTCCTGAATGTTCCCAGGAACATCGACACCCTTTACCATTTCCCTGAAGTGGACGAGTTTCCCATTCGAAATCATGTTAATCTTATGCGAGCCACAGGTTACAATTAACTATGGCCAGTATGGATACAGAGTGTGAAATCTATGAAATTTAGTACGATTAACTCGTCCGTCCTAACTGGGCGAGAAATCCAGAGTCTCCCCTGTGACCGTATTCATGAACGTCTCAGGAATAGTATCCATTTGGATTGGTAGATCCCTCATTGACAACAGTTCCATGGTGGTAAAGCTGCTAGCGAATTGTTTAGGCCACTAGAATTTCAAGAATTGCTGCCTTCCCAGTAACCAAGAAAATTTCCGCGTACACACCTGCGCCAGATTCAGTCAGTTAATGAACAAATTTGAATTGGCATTGGCAGCAATGCGGAAGCGGAGAAATTCTTGGATCTCCCTCGTCATTAATTTCCAGAGGACAATTGTCCTTCGTGTCACCAATTATGCATGACATTATGTTACGTTCCTTACCTGCTTAGTACTTAGTAGTCTTTTGGAAGAGCTTTTGGAACTTCGATGAATTGCGAGCACTTGCTATGGCAGCCGTTTTCCCGAGTATTGTGCACCCTTCCCCTGAAAAAAGTGATTTATTCCCGGAACATTTGTACATTAAGCAGCTGACGTGCAGAAAAATAGCTGCCCGGAGAGCAGTTTGAGCGTGCTGAAAGCTGAAATCTTTTCCATAGCGTTCATAAGCCCAAATGGTCCATCACCAAGGATGATGGGTAATCTGACTTTCAAGGAAAAGGAATGTGATTAGAATATCATGAATCTCAGATGTTCTATTGGACCCTAGACCATTCGTAAACGCTCTATATACTCTCTTGTCTGATTTCAGTAACTTTTTAGATTCAAGGTCCTACCTTGACTCCACGCAAAGTCTAAAATCTTCAGATTTACGTTTGGAAAAGCCATGTCAATCAATTCTCAGTATTAAATGTAAGATTTTAAGCATTGTCCTATTCCATCTTCGTCTTCGAGATTTTTCTGCAACAGTACCCGCATTCGTGAACGTTCCCGGGAATACCCTGAGTCTTCCCTCTGGGTGTTCGCATTAAAAAAAATTTGGCATCAGTGAAAAAACCAGGAGAGATTTCGTACTGTTTGATATGGGTGGAGTACCGAGTGTGATTTGTTTCTAAAATTCACAAAATTAGGCAATTATGTCTTACTCCCATTTTTGTATACAATGCCGGTGGTTCAGTTGTTCTGAGAAGCAGATCGTATTCGTGGGTCTGTGTGCAGGGTCTGGATGCATCATTGGGATTTCCCAGGGTAAACGCGTTGACGGCTATTGATAGGTACATTTGTGTTGCGATGACACTTTATCCTGGGTAATCTCAATGATGCATATAGCTCCAGGCCCTCAACTATCGTGCAGTAACTCAAAACTCAAATGGCTCAGAGAGGGTTCTTGGAAATTCCGCAATCATGGCTATGGGGTGAAAATATGGTTTTTGAAGAAAAAACAGGAAGCCAGTGAGTGCAGGGGAAGCTACCCGTGGTTGACCACGAATTCTTGAGAGTCTGAACGAAATCCGCTGAACCTCCTTGAAAACTTCTCGCTTCCTCTTTCTTCTGCTTTTAGAGCACTTTTTCTGGGTTAAGGAGAAACTACCGTCCTCCTTCTCATCCTCCTCCAGGTAGCAGATTCGATACCAAGGAGCAAACCCCACTGATTTGTCAAATTATCAAGATTTTGAAGTGGCTGTTTCAAGTATTCTCGGCTCACACTGTTGATGCCCCCAGTAGTGTCCCTACGACTCCAAAACAGATATGCTCATTCATTTGTGGATATCCATCCGGGTTTTTCGCTGCCGTCTGTTTCACGTGATCGCTGGAGGTCAATTTACCCCGTCTCGTTGTGCATTCTATCGCATTGTTCGAGCTGCGGAATCAAATCGCCGTCGGGCCGTCCAATTTGCCAGATGGAAAGTGCCTATAAGAGCGATACTCGCGCGCCGCTTGGTATAAAATGAATCCTCAGTTATTTTTTTTGCTGCGGGATCCTCTCCCCTCTCTCTGCCTCGTTGTTCGAAGGGTTGTAAGGCAGTTAGCTGCTGCACTAGCTGCTGGAAAAGTTCATGGATGTCTCATCACATCGTGGATAGGGCAGCAGGTCAGAGAACAGGACTGCTAGTAATTAATCACAGCACCTGTATCACCTACGTGCCCTTAACCGCTGTTCAGCGGCAATAACATCGTCTTTCGGACCTCTTTACGACTATCGCATGATTTTATAGCCAGAAAACTGGCTTCTGCTCCTGTTGCGGAGGTGATTTCTCAGAGCGTGGGCGTGATCGCTGTTGACCCGGATCAGAGCTGATTGCTAAGATCTCTTAGGTTCTCAGGGTTATCAGTACGACTCTGGTTGTAGGGCCATCAGAAATATTCCTATTTTTCCACGTCATCGGACGTTGAGTCTTCGTTATTCAGTACCATAACCTTATTTTTCACGTTCGATACTTCCAAATTTAGCCTCCAAGGCTCATTTTGCGAGAAAAAAGTTCACTGGAAACTCTGCTCTGATCTATAGGAATTTATTTTGGGAAAACCTAGCTATTACGGTGATGAGAAACTCTTGCACCAACATTTATTTGTCGATCCTGAGTTTCCTGGTCTTGAAACGATATTGTTTGGATATTCATAGAATCTGCTAGAGTGCTCTAATACATATTTTTCAACCATTGAAATTGGCAATTAAAAATGGCAATTAAAATTTTGGTGGTTTAGTTAATTTCAGTAGGATAACTGCTAATGCTCGGTTACCTGCTACTAGAACTCTTTTCTAAGGGGTCATGTTTCCCTTTTATAAAAAAAATTCACCATCCTCGAACGTCAGGTCCCGTTCCTGCCTCTTCTGTTTTACAGTTCCGAACGTGTTTTTTTTTTCAATTTTTTGCACACCTTCACGGGGTATGTAATAAATAAATGTAATAAATGAATAAATAAATAAATAAATAAATAAATAAATGACTTGAAGTACCTTTCTCTGATGATGTACTCATTATGTTCCGTAGATCAAACCATTTTGAAGAAATAGGAACGTGTTCATCTCTGAGAAACCCCGAAAATTCGCCACGAAATACCCAATGCTCATAGGAAAGTCGTGAGCTAGATCAGCTGTGATTGCTTCCAAGCCATTCGTATTCATTGGCCTAGCAATTCGGATTTTCATTGAAGACTTCGGATTCGGATCCAAATCCAGAGTCTTCAATCCTTCTGAAATCAGCCGATTTGCTGAAATGGCCAGGAAGATGGATTGCCCGTCGCACCAATTTACAAGTTCTGATTTATGCCAGCTTTTCCATCTCGATTTCCTGAGCTTTTTCTTAATGGTCTGCCGCAAAAGTTTATAGTTTCCAATTTCTGCGCTTCTATTTCTATTATTCCTTGCTTCTTTGCTTCCGTACCAATTGATTATTTTAATTCTTTGCGTTTTCACTGATCCCACCTTGATTTCTTGAATATTTATTTCCAAAGGGTCATCCAAGTGGTCTACTTCTTAGCCGCGCTGTTGGAAAGTTTGAAAGCATCTGTCTCACTATAACTGCTGCATACCTTTTACTCAAAATTATTTTTTGGTGGATGTCCTTGCATTTTAAAGGTAGTGGCCATATTAGTAGTCGTTACGACGACTAACCGCGAAAAAAATTGCAAGAAGCTAACCCATCTGATCAAAATAATACTCATCTGAGCCTGGATGCATAATCGGGATTGCCCAGAGTAAACGTGTCTATGCCCGCTTTAGCGTTTGGTAGTTTTGGTGGGTAATAAAAAGGTTACTCTAGGTAATCTCGAAGCTAGGCCTAGCAAGGTACTCTGCTGAGAATTCTTACCTCTCAACTGTACAAGCGTATGCATCCAACGCCAAGTCATGGACTGGTCGATTGGATAACCCACTAGGCCAAGATTTAGGTATCATTTTTATTATCCACTGGTTATTGCGTTAACGAACTCAAATTTACCCCTCACTTGGCATACGTCAACATTTGTGACACGACATTGGCTAGGATGCGCCGTTGAGATTACCCATGGTGGACGTGTTAGCATCCCATATTTAACCATCGTTACTAGGTGCGCCAACACGTTTACCCTGGGTAATCTCAAATATTAATCCAGGCATTTGTCTATCCCCTGCTGCAGCCCTTGGGTAACCATACCTATGCGTGTGAACCTATCCTTACAACGATGCATCGGGGACCTAAAAGGTCATTCAGTGGCTCAGGATATTGGATTCTGGCACTGCTCCTTTTTTGCATTCTCTGTTCATCTTCTCAGGGCCTTAGGGGAAATATGCGTGTAGTTGCACCTTATTAGACGAATTTTCACGCGAGAAAGGTTTCATTTCAATGTGCAGGAGCCTCATGCACTTTTCTTGCCACCAGTTCAACTCAGTGCGGTAATCTCTCTTTATCCAGTCTAACCCATGGTTTAGTTACCTGGGTTTGTGTAGTTGGGTAAAGCCAAATAAGGTGAAATACCAACCAAATAACATAAGGTGAAACCGATTTCGCATCATATGCATCATAAATACTGTGGAGGGGTTCCCGGAACGAATTTTTAGAGATCTGATGTACGAGTTCGTCTCCTCAAACAAATTTTCGGAAGGACCGCGGCAGAAAACCGGAAGAACCGACAGGTGACCTGCGGTCCTTCCGAATAGCTGCTGCATTCCTTCCAAATAGCTGCTGCGGTTCTTCCGGAAACTTTTCTAAGTGACTCAAAACGTACTACAGAACCGATATTAAGGAGTGTTTATACTTCGGCGCGACGCGATCGTCGCGTCCAAGCAAACTGTTCCAATGCAATGGGTCCCGAGTGGAAGCATGCACAAACAATGGTCGCGATGTGGTAGTTGGCGTTTTCCGTCGCGACGCGACGTCGCGGAGCGACGTCGCGCCCTGTTTATACTTTTTTCTTGAAAAACGACGCGATGGGCCGGATTCGCGTCGCGCCAGCTAGCAGACGCGACGCGATGATTTCGCCGATGTCAGAGCTTGGGGTGGTGTGTTCAATGTTTGATTTTCTTTCTGCTTTGGCCTAAAACTTACGGGACTTGACGACTTATCGTAAGAACGCATAAACGTTGACGCTTACGCCAAATCGAGCTAAGTGTGTAATTCTGCGTGTACGCAATTTTGCGAACTTTGGCATAGCACAACCGCGCGACGCGACGGCTTCGCTACACGTCGCGTCGCGCGTGTTGTAGCCGTCGCTGCGACACCATCGCCTCGCGAAAAAGTATAAACACTACTTTACCCCGTGGGGTCACCACCTGGTGCTACTCACACACGAACTTGATGACCTGGGTGAAGGTCGGTGGTTTTGTAATTAGACATACCAATGGAGCCAATTTCTTTTCGCTAATTTGAAAGCCCCCTCTCTGTTGACCGCAACAAAACTGAGTTCCGTATCTAAGAAGGGTTTGATAACGCCCACTCTCTCCCTCTCTCCTGCATTCTGCTCCGGTCCTTCCGAATCCTTTTGTCTCTGCGTCTCTCGCTTCTTAAGCACATGGTCGAGATCTCTTTCTGCTGCGGTCCTTCCGATATTTTGTCTGAGTTGGTGGGTGCCATCGTATTCTGATTTCCCTATTCTTCTACTCAACTATTCAAAGTGAAATCTAATGAAAAGCTTCACATAGTTCAACATATGTACCGTCTGTTTATTACACGAATCTTCAAAATGACGTGTTCCCGCCTTTTATGGATTTTTCCTGGATTTTTCACATATTCTAGGAGGATTAGTTTCTGTTGGCAACTTGCCGACGTATGTTTAACTCGAAATCGCAGCTGTTAGCACCAAAACTAATGCTTCACTTGGGACACGTTATATTTTTAGTGCTGAGCATTGCAATCACTCTTTCACATGGTTTTTTCCAAGGCTGTGGAATGTTCTCGTGAGTTACCCTCCATCCAGAAGCCTCCCAACATCAATTCTGAACTCCCTGTAGTATTCTCAAGCTTGTGTTACATCGTTATAGGGGGATTCTATAAAAGGACAAGAGGAAGTGAAGTCACCAGACGACGCCCGCTGCTGCTCTGCAAAAAAGCGGAAGCCGTTGCATTTCGTCGTTTCCAAGCGTTCACAGATCCTATCCAAGCCTATTTGTGGCAGCGCTGCGTCAGACGTTCGCCGCGACGTCGCAGTGGGCGTGAAGCGGCTGGCGATGCGGCCAGGACGACTGCACTCTGTTGATGTTGCAGTGTGTGTGTGTGTGCACTTTGCGAAGTTCGCCCCCTTATCAGTGCCCGTTTTCACTGGGATTTGGCGGAAATCTCCGCTATCGATCTTCCACTCAATCGTATCAGGACAGCCGGGTTTTAATTGCTTCGTTTTCGACGCGAGCTCCTTGAAATTGTCGTTTTCAGCCGCGATTTTACAGTTACTACGTAGCGCGAGCCGTAAACTCCCTCCCCGCACTTGGCGCAGACTTTGTGATCGCCTGATCGCCCTTTCGCCTTTGTCCTAAGATCGCGCTCACTTACGTGCGCGCGCAACGTTGCGTCGAAGGTCTCTGCCGCGCCGTACGGTCGGTTTGTAAACGGAGGACAGTCTCATTCATCTGCACTGAAGGTCACTGATACTTCCGCTTTGGTCGCTGAGGTCATCAGCGCCGCGCAAGAAAGTCTCCGTCGGCCACCTGCGCCACCGGCCAGTTTTCACCTGCTTCAGGAAAGCGCTGATGTCCTTCTGATTATTTCGCGATGACGTAGTATTCGGCGAAGTTCTCTGACCTTTCTGGACATTCTGGGTGATTTCTCCTGATAAGTCCCAAGAAAAAGGCCTCTATGGGGTGTCTTCCTGATTTCTGTTTGCATCATGCCTTCAAAAGCCTCCCTTTTCACATATTTGGCTTTCCGAGCTCTCCCTAGTCTCTTTGCCGCCTTATTCATAATGCGGAGCGTTGTCCGTGGGAAGGCGGTGCAGCAGTGCTCTGATTGGCCATTTCGTACAAACAGCCAATCACAAAGCTCGGCGCTCTGGTAAATTTCACTTTTTTTTTCACGGAATTTCACAAGAATTTCAAAGGAGAACACCGCTGCTCCTTTCTATTTTCTTTTTTTTCATTTTCCTTCTGTTTTTTCACAATTTTCACATTTCTTTTCAAGCATTCCGAGAAACACTTGCCTTCCACTTTTTCACACCCTGCCTGTACTCTTCCTCTTCATTCATCTTGAAAAATTCTCCCCACAATCAATCTTTCCAACAATTATGACCCATGCATGTACGTAATAGACCGTACTACGGAGGTCATAACGAATAGTATATTCACGGTGCCACATTTCGAATATTCAGCTGTGAAAAAGTAGAAAGCCTTATACTCGAACAGTAAATAACAGCAGAATTCTTGGGCCAAATGCATCTTTGAGATTACCCAGGGTAAATGTATTAACAGCTCACAAATTTACCCATACTTAGCATATACGTTGACAGGTTAACCTTTGGTGATCTCAGTTATGCATCCAGGCTCAGGCTCTGGAGAAAATATGTAAGAAGTGGTAGTCTCTCGAATATTCGAATGTTCGGCTGGGTTGCTAAATTGTCAATTCAACTAACTAGGCTCGGTTCCTGAATTGTCAATTGATATTACCCAGGGTAATTTTGTTGACGGGCCATAAATTTAGTTAACACAGCTGCCAGTGTGTTTACCCTGGGTAACCTCAATGATGCAATTAGGCCCTGGAGAAACCATGAAAGGAGTGGTAATCTCTCAGATATTCGAATGTTCGGCTGGGTTGCTAAATTGTCAATTCAACTAAATGGGCTCGGTTCCTAAGTTGTCAGTTGATATTACCTGGGGTAAATGTGTTGACGGGCCATAAATTTAGTTAACACGGGTGTCAATGTGTTTACCCTGGGTAATCTCAGTGTATTGACGGACCATAAATTTGGCTAACACAGCCGCCAATGTGTTTACCCTGGGTAATCTCAATGTGTTGACGTGCCATAAATTTAGTTAACACAGCTGCCAGTGTGTTTACCCTGGGTAACCTCAATGATGCAATTAGGCCCTGGAGAAACCATGAAAGGAGTGGTAATCTCTCAGATATTCGAATGTTCGGCTGGGTTGCTAAATTGTCAATTCAACTAAATGGGCTCGGTTCCTAAGTTGTCAGTTGATATTACCTGGGGTAAATGTGTTGACGGGCCATAAATTTAGTTAACACGGGTGTCAATGTGTTTACCCTGGGTAATCTCAGTGTATTGACGGACCATAAATTTGGCTAACACAGCCGCCAATGTGTTTACCCTGGGTAATCTCAATGTGTTGACGTGCCATAAATTTAGCTGACACAGGAGGTAATGTGTTTACCCTGGGTAATCTCAATGATGCAACTAGGCCCTGAAGAAAACCTGGAAGGGGTGGTAGTCTCTCGGATATTCGAATGTTCGGCTGGGTTGCTAAATTGTCAACTCAACTAACTAGGCTCGGATCCTAAGTTATCTGTTGATATTACCTAGGGTAAATGTGTTGACGGACCATAAATTTAGTTGACACAGCAGGCAATGTGTTTACCCTGGGTAATCTCAATGGTGCATCCGAGTCCTGGAAAAAATATGGAACGGATGGTCCTATCTTGAATACTCGAATGTTCAGTTCGGTTACCGAATTATCAAACTACCTTGAACAACCGATCCTTGATGTGCTTTAGTACTGCTACTTGTTTCTGTCATACATCTTTCACGCTGAAGGCATGGATATTTACTGCTATGTACTTTCGCGCATTCCGGTTTTTTGACATCGCCATTATTTGGTCTTTTTTGAAGAAAAAATATCCCTTCTCACTCGTTTTCGCATTAGCATGGAGTTACGAAAAGAATTTTTTGTTTTGTGTAGGGGTTTTATCTAACTAAGGATAGGTTGCTGTGCTTCGGAAGGGCGATGCGTCCGGGCTCTGTGATTGGCTGTTTTTATGAATCTGCCAATCGCGTAGCTCAGGCGCACCGCCCCATCGAGGTACAGTGCTCCACACCGTCCAGCTAACGCGTAAGCACCCTTTTGACATTTAATATCTCACTGTCAGATTTTTGCCGATGTCCATACTTTTTCCGACAAGGACTGTTATCCATCAGACTTACCCTTTCCCGGTATTGATATATGGACTCTCTCTCTCATTCATGTGATAATGGCATGTCCATAGCACTCTTCCCATTGAAATTCTCCCATCAGACAAAACATTTGTCATGTGCGTGAGAAATTAAATGTCTGTCTCTGTTTCTGATACGGGACAAGTTGTTGCGGCACGTTATCACGCAAACCAGTAACATGACATTTTCGTCGGTGACACACCGGCGAACAGCGGGGCTTCTGCCACAACTGGTCCACTGCGTGTGTGTGTGATTTCTGGCGTTTTCACTGTTGGCGCTGGGCGTGTCGCGCCTTTGCCCTCGGCGTTTTCGGCTAATCTTCATAAATAATGTGCTAGCGGTGCTCTACGGCTACTAGTGCGCAAATTCGCTGCTCGTTCAGGTCGTCGACATCTTTCCTCTGGACCAAACCCCGGAGTGCACACTCGCCGTCGATCCCGCCTACAAGATGGCGCGCACGGAAAGCGCTTGCCGGTCAGTTTTGTTTATTTAATTGTTTATTCATTTATTTACTTGTTTATTCATTCATTTGTACCTGGAAATTCTATGCTAAGTGAGAAATTCCTCCAGAAATATGCAAAGCAACGCAAAAAAGCTATTCAAAATCGTAATAAGTCACCAGGTCTGGATGCATCATTGACATTACCCAGGGTAAATGTGTTGGCGCCTGTGTTAACGATGGGTAAATGTGTGTGGCATTAACACGTCTACCCTAGGTAACGTCAATGGTGCATGCGGCCGCAGATTTAGAAGAACGGTTACCAAGAGCGTGCACCATTGAGATTACCTAAGGTAAACGTGCTAACATCACACAAATTTCCCACCGTTAACACTCATCCTGGGTAATCTCATTAATGCATCCAGGGTTAGTATGAAAATTCAGGGAGAACAGATTAGTTAGCTTATTCTTTTAGAAACTTGCTCACAAATCCGTTCTGGATCAGGGGACAAAGCGGGATACATTTCTCAAGGAATCCTTGAAAATTTCTTGGGAAATCTTTTTGGAACTATTCCGTCTTTATGGGGTTTTTAGCGATAAATATTGAGGAATTAGGGCCATTAACGTCTAGTAATGTTCTTGATGTTTTTTCTTCAAAATATGAAGTTCAAATTCTTAACAAAGAGCTTTTGATAAAGTTCAATTTATTTTTTTCGGATTTTTCTGAACTCTGGAAACTGTAGTGGGGAAATTTGAGGATTCCCATATGCAATGGCTCTCTCCGCTTTGGGAAATTCTGCGTTTTTTCCTTTCCTGAACGATGTTTGTCCCAAAATTTCCCCATCATTCCCATCATTAGAGGGAAGAATTTCCTGAAATATTCATGGGAATTATAGAAATGTTCCATTTTTTCGTGATCATCAATTATTGCGCTTCTGCATCTGTAAAAAGCAGAACTCTATTAGGTTTTGTTCAGTTCAAACTAAACTGTTCTGACTTTTACTATCTATATACGAATATCATATTTTGAAAATTTTCATACATTTTTCAGTGAAACCTTTGTCTTAAGCCAGCCTTCCAAAGGGTAGTATTTTAATTTTCTTCGTGAAACATAAAGAATGAATCCCTACCACTCTACAGACGTCCACGTGAACTACTCTAAGTATGTTTAGGCTTAAACTTTTACGAGCCGATGTACCCGCCGACCAACTGCCAGCCGGCTGCTCCGTCACTGACCTGCTTCCGGCAGTAAATGTCAAGGAGAAGATCGAGGTCAATGGTGGGTGTCTGCGATTAAGTGACCTTTTTGTTTTCGAAAATAATTAAGAGTACAGTTACTGCTACCTGAATAACCATGAAAAAACATTTTATTTTTGAAGAACCTCTAGAACCTACATATGATACAAAGTAGTCCGTACGCACTTCATACACTACTCAGGCTGCTAAAAGTTCAAAGAAACGAAAAAATATATAAAAGTTAAAAAAGTCAATTGTTGCTTAGATGCCTTAAAAATTAGAAAAAAACCTTTCTTTCATCCGTCATAACATATCCTGGTTCACTTTGGTTATTCTCGATACAATCTTAAAAACTTTAACAAGTTTAAAACAACTAATTAGGACAATAATATTCATTTTGTAAAATTTACAGATGATAGGCAGATAACTTGATTAGTGAATGTCTTGGACATCAAAAATTATGAACAGTTCCTGGTCTTTACGGGGAAATTTTGAGTGAAGGGTCAGGAACTTCCACTTTTATCCAGTTAATTAGATCCATAAGTCACTACAAGAGAAAATTTTGGAAACCGAGAGGTACATACTATATTTGTGATCAGAATAACAGTGACAGTTACGTATTTCCTTCCTTGTTCATACATCCATTCATTCATTCATTCATTCATTCATTCATTCATTCATTCATTCATTCATTCATTCATTCATTCATTCATTCATTCATTCATTCATTCGTCCATTCACTCATGCATTTATTCAAATTTGCATGGTGCTCTGGAAATTTTTGAGCACTTGCTCGCTTTCGAAAACCGAAAGTTATGGAACACCGAGAACATTTCTATGGCTGTTTTTCCTCTTTTTATGGCTTTTTTTTTCTCTTCAGGTCGTTGAAAAATCTTCAGTTCCTAGTTGAAATACTTATTTTTCGCGCCAATTTTCTAGGTATTTTCTATTCCTTGCTCTACTAGATTTGTGCAACATAAATATGCTGAATTCATTACTGACCGATTTAGCTGCCTTGAAATTTAAACAATAGACATAGTGGTCTCAAACACACAGAATAGCGAAACTGAGAGGGAATTTTGATTTTTTTTAAATTATTGTACGCCATACATATATGCCATTCCCCGATGGTCCCGGATGGAAATTTCTCACGGTACGTCGCTGGCACGCGGACGATTACTCCGAAAATGCTGCGGTTTCTCGTCGTAAGTGGCTCGAATCAGACGTAACTGCCTGTCGTTTTCTATAATATGCGGGGGCCCCTCCAAAACATAAACACGCGGTCTTGTGCAGGGATGTTTGGCAGTGCTCCGGTGTACAGTAAGAGGATGACGTCAACACGGAACAGCAGGCATCATCCGCTGAGCACATTTTCGCGCTTGTTTGTGCTCGGAGTTTGGCATCTTGAAAGAGATACTCGTTCCTTTGTGTGCGCTGCAGACTTCCAAGGGGATTGCAGGATGGAAATACTGTCGTTTTCTGGTTATACTTGAGAGTATTGTGCAGAGCGAATAGATCTCGTGTTTCTGGCCTTTGGGCGGGCTATTGTTGGGCCCAATAGTTTGAATACAGCTTACAGGTTCTCGGAAAGTTTTACATTGCTCTGAGAGATGAGATGTGAGCTCAAGTTCTGCTGAAAATACAAAATTTTGAATTTAACAACCAAGAGAAAACCAGTTTAAACACAGGTTCTTGACAGTCACGGGACCAACTCCGACCCCGAACTTTCATATTCAATTGTTTTGTATGAGAAGATGTTAGGGCCTTGTCCGCAAAAACATCGGAATTAAAAAAAAATGAATGGTGAAAAAGTTGGATAAAAATAGATGTTCCTCGATTTACAGGATAGCTCACAAAAACCTTCGCACAGACGAGCGAAACCTGGTTAATAAACCAACTTTCCCGCGTCTCTTAGCAGAACCTGATCTCTAAGATGACTAATCACGCTAACCATCGTTGATTTGTGCGGTTAATGTTCCATAAATCCCAGCCCAGTTGTAGGGGCCCTGCAATTTCCTGGAAATGTTGAATTTGAATTTGAAAAACATCACAAATCCACTCAGCTGCACTGCAGACAGGGTAAAAACAACAATGAAATTTGAAATGTTTGGATAGGTCAATTTTCCTGCGCAGTAAATTCGCACACAACAATCCCACAGTAGCCCAGGTTTCTTACCCTTACCTGAATCTACATGTCCTACAGCCAGCCATGGGGACAGATCACCACCGAAAATCTTTTCAACGGGAAATGATGAATTTCTTAATGATGATTGGGTTTGTTATTTCTGTATTTTTCAATTTTTCTCCTGGGGCACTACTGTAGGAATTTAGTTGAATGGTTGCATACTTCAAGGCTTCGCTTCCGATTTTCCATAGCCTTTGACACGAACCCTTCGATACTGTATGTTGATTTCACACAGTACACCTTTCGATTAGCATTTCACACATATGCTTCATTTTCCTCAATTACACCATTAGTACCCTGATTTCCTAGCCTATTCTACCCGTCTCCTTATTTTGAACTCTTTGCAAAAATATATTGCTTTCCAGTACAGTACCTTACTCCATGCAAATCTACTTGAGGGTGCACCGTTGGAATTTTTTGTAGCTGATATGCTACTCGAAACTATGATTTGGAACTTTTTATTGGTTCGTATTGTGATTCTGCTTGGAATTGAGAAAATGTGGTACTGATATTTCAGAAAGACTCTGTGGACACAACTCGTCCTCTTGAGATAATAAAAGAGTGCTTGAAAAGAAGTTCGAAGCTTCGCCAATTCTCATCACGCCTGCATATTTTCTGTCTAGAACTTCATCTATAGTTTCTGATGTGATAGCCTTATTTTACCATTTCTCACATGGTCCACTATTTGTTTGCTTGCATATGTGCATAATTTTTCGAACCCGAAAACCAAGGATGAAACAGGGAGGCAATGAGTCTGCATGATTATCCATGACCATTCGGAAAATATTTATTGACCGGTTGATTTCCGAATTCATCTCTAGCTTCACAAGTGCAGTAGAAGTTGGCTGACCCAGTCGATTCATAAGGAGTATCTGTCAACATGACGTCATGAAAATATTCGAAAGCAGCAACAATTTAGTGGTAATTGTGGGGAGTCTTCACCCACCCTCGTAGTCAACAAATGATCCTCAACCGCAGAAAAGGACAGAATTTGAGTGCTTGGAACATCAAAATATCAGAATTTGAACTTTATTGCATGTCTACCGAAATTCAGAAGATATAATCAGATTATTATGAATTTGCAACTACGTATTCTTCATTTCTAATAGTTTGGAGATAGGCTAAACTTACCTAACTAGTGAAATAATACGGCTTCATCCCTTCAATTTCCAGGCGAATCCCGGCTAGTGCAGAAGAAGAAGACCATCTATCCGGAATGGGAAAAGTGCTGGGATACCGCCGTCACGGAAGGGCGAATACTGCAGATCGTGCTGATGTTCAACCAAACACCCGTCGTCGAGGCCACCATGCGACTGGAGGTGAGTGCTATTCTCCTGTGGGATTTCCATTTTTTTCTTCTACGCTTTCTCCTGAAGAATTTGTTGAGAGCCATCAATCCGCTGGACTGCTTGGGCTGCACTTTTGGTTACGCTCCCCTGATTCTGTCTTCTAGTTTATTTTCTTCTCTGCAACCCCTCTGCACGTTCACTGATGATGTTTCACTGAGCAACGATCGGCAGTTGATGCCTGCACGGCCTGCTCGGCTATTTTGATGCGTAAACTTGCACTGCTGACGAATTGGTCGAAATACATATCACATTGTTTCCCCCACATTACAATGTTGACAGCAAATTGCTGACCCTAACTGCCTTTTTTGCTGAATGTGCACTTCAACGGAAGACGCGCGATCCACTCGGTCTCTTACTTGGCCAATTCCCACGTTGCGACCAGTTCTTTCCCAAAAATATACTAAGATGTAATCGGCAATAAAAGGAGTCTGGGTGACGTTGGCGGTTGCTGGACAGTCTTTCTATTATTTGCAATTTATTGCGTCGACAGAAATAAATTCTAACTGCCTCGTTTACCACAACGGTGATTCAGCGAGCGGACGCGAAACGGTTTAAGGTAGGCAGCTTGTGGTTCGAGAAAGATTAGACCTCCTTTCGATAAGCTTTTCTGGACATAAAAGAGGCCTGATAAAATTCCACTTCTCATGAAAAATTACAAGCTCGCATCAGCTTGCATTTTTGAGCAGATTGCCATGATTGCCACAGCTGAAACCTGGATAGCGATGTAAATCTGGAACGGATATGCCAGAAATTCGAAATTAACAGAAACGGAAATAATCGGTACGGCAAAATGAAGGAAAAAGAACAGGTTCGAAAGGCTTCTCTTCCTTTTAGTCTCCACACGAAGATGGGTATTTTTCTTTCTTTCCGAAGAAAAGTCTTCTCACATTCAAAATTGCAGTAGTTATTGCAAGTCTTCCCTCCCTCCGCCCCAACGACCCCGTCGGCAGATGCGGCAGCACTAGATCTACGTAGCTTTCTGCGTTTGATACCTTATCGGTGAGATTTTCACATGCTGGGAAAAATATTACTCGAGCAGAATATTGCACACGACTTTGGGGATTGTTCGCGCCTGAGTTCCATACTATTGGACAATCTTTGGCATCGCTACATTCATTTTATGTATTTTTATTGTATGGAAACTATGTGAAGCGTAGCCAACAAAACATGAGGGATAATAGCGCCAATACAACCACACTGAAGTTACATAGGGGCCCTTCTTGTCCTTGGATTCCAATGCAATAAACTAGTCTGGGGTTAATCCTGCACAGCCTTTTCTTATTTTGTAAGACCTCATCACATCACACCCAAAAGAGAGGATAAGGAGCAAAGTTCGGTTTCTTAACTCTACTGCTAGGAATTCCATCTTGTAGAAACCAAAACCCCCATCATAAGCTCACTGGTGACGCTATTTTGCACCGCTAAGAATCTTGCAATGGTTCTGTGCTTCTGGGAATGGAGGACTACTGTGTCATGCTCGTATAGTGGTCTATTATGTGTTTGAAAAGTTACTAGCTGTTAGGAGCGTAGCGGTTTCTGTAGGAAGAGCTCTGAACGCTGTGTAAGCCATAGTCCAAGCGTTTGCAATTCACATCAAACATCAAACATGGGATCCTCACTTATTACTATAAGAATAAATTCGTGATTCCATCCATTGTTCCATATTTGCAAGATACAGGGCTTTTGCTTCTCCTGAGATAGACCCAAGCCTTTATTTCAACCCCTTTAGGGGTACCTGTAGACGTGATTGTTCATTGGAGCGTTCAGCAAGCGTGCACAGAATGAAATAATATGAAGTGCACTAAACGTCACTTCAGTAGGAAAAAACTCTGAGAAGTGTTATTTTTCGATAAAAAAACCCTATTGGCTACGAGTTACACTTCGTTGCATCTTGAAAAAGGCTATTTACATAGTGTTGCTTTCGCGGAGTGAAGCGTTATGCCAGCGCTGTCACTTTATCACAATCTAGTGATACGCTGGGCTTTTTGTTTTGTTTTGGAACCGTCTGTGCCCCTAACCCAGAACTCCAAGTTCAACGTATCAACACTCCACTTATGTACACGTTCCACTTCACAAGTTTCGTCTATGAAACCCTAATACCTCGGTCTGGGTAAAAGTGTTTACGCCTGTCTTAATGATGGGTAAATTTGTGTGACGTTGACGCATTCGCCCTGGGTAATCTTAATGATACATGCACGGCCCCTGCATTATCGTTGCATCTCCTCACCTAAACCCACTCACCTGAGGGTTAAAGACTTTCTTGGATCATATTCAAATTTCCCGTCATGGTGTGCTGCATATCCACAGTAGGCCTAGGCTAAGAGTTCTAGGACCTCCATTTCCGGGACATGGGAAGTTAGTAAGAGGTTGATCCCTTCCCTGTAAGAAGACCAGCTAAATCTTGGTTAGCAACCCTTTTTAATGCATGGGTAAAGCATGGGCCAGAAGGTAACATAACCTGGAAGGGATACACCCGGAAATGACCCGGAATTGTCCCAAGAGCTCATTGCAGACCCACATTTGTCGCAGTTTTGTTCGATGCGTCATACAAAATTGGGCGAATTCTCTTTCTCAGCGAATAACACTGTACTTTTCTCTCTTGAGTTCATTCCTAAGCCCTCTACCAAATGTTGTTTGATCCGTCCGCGTCCGCGAGTTGTTCTTATCTAGGGGCAAGTTTTTGCTGCTAAAGTATAGCAGTTCAGCACTTTATCAGTCGATTATCAGCTGACGCTCTGTTAGTGCTTTCCCGTCCGTGGTCGTGCCCTTTTCAGGATGCGTTTTGCACTTGTGAGTTTTTCAATGAAAAGCCATTAGTTCCATCTAATTTTTGAAAATTTTGAAGTTATGGCTGCTAGCACCAGCGTAGACATGAGCGAAGCCTTGCACTGATGTTCTCTATTCGAGAAAATTCTTGGGAAATCGAGGAAATCTTCGAGTTTTTGCAGTTCCTGATGCTTTGATTTTTGGAAAATTCGAATGCATATCCGAATTTTGATCGATCCACTTGAAACTCCCCTGTACACTCCATTCCCCATGCCCGTTTCTCACTCTGACTAGCCCATAGTTCATTCTGTGAATTGCTTGAACCTCTCAATCATGCGCCACACCAATCCACACCAATCAGGTTTCATTTGCAAACAATCGCGATTTGTCCCTAAGCGATCACTGATCACTAATTTCAAGTGTTCGGCTGATTTCTGATCTACATTCACCTTAGCTGATCGTCCATGGAACGAACTACGACCGTATCATGACTATACTCGCTGACTTCCGCGATGTTGACAGTCAATCACTCACTTGTTAGAGATACCGTGAACCATTCCATCAAACAAGGAAGTTGTGGTTCATTACCACAGTACAAGCACGGTAACTTAGAAAAATGGATGAAATTCCATAATTCTTCCCTTGGGATAAGGCTCGTGAACGCATAACCTTGCGAAACCAGGCTAGTAGACCAACTCTCACTCTCTGTGTCTCCTAGAATTACGTAGTCTATACCATAAACATCCAAGGTTATCATCTGTGGGTTTTCACGGTTATCGTTTCATGAATCCTAAACCAGTATGGTTTCTAATCCCTTTTCTAATCCCTTTTTATTGTATGGACTAATGATCCATAAATCATCTCTCCAGAGAAACCGTCCCTGCTCTGTTCCAGATCTACAACCCGCATCCATATCCATGGCTTCAATCCCGTCCGGGTCCCTTTCACAGACCCCATCGAGGGTCAAAACTCGAAGCCTCTGGGGCTGAAAACCTGCTATTTTTGATCTCAGTTACCGTTACATTCATACTTTCATTCCATCACACGAAACCCATCTCCCAGCCCCTGTGAAAAATCGCCTCCTGCACATTCAAAATTCCCACGTGATCAATTCAAAATTGGAGCGCTGAGTATCGACGGTGCATTTGGAGACGACGCGCTTAATGGATCAAATTTTTGGGACACTCTGAGCTAGATCTTTCGAATTTAATAAGATCGGAACTTAACGAATAATGATTGAACTAATAAAGTTGATCCATTCCGCGGCTTTCTACAGATATGGATTGCTGTTTAAGTACGGTCAAAAGTATTATGTTTAGCGATCTCTGGCTCGTATCTACAGTAAATGAAGAAAATTCCAAAAATACTGATCAAGGTGTATTTGCTGGCTAGATCACAACATTTTTATTTACTTCTTCATTTATAAGATAGTATTCGAAACGAAACCGTTGTTTGATATGGAGTGACACCGATTTAGGTTAAGTCGTGAAAGAAATGGAGGTATAGAGAACACATGTTTCCTCTTAGCATAGATGCGATATGTACATTGTATGCTTCCTAGGTTGTTTCAGAACTGTTTACTGTACAAAATAACGTTTGTTTTTCCAAACAATTTCTCAGTCATTGTTTTTGGTAATTGAGTAAGTTCCCACGTTTCTTACTTACCATACCTCGTCACTCTGAAGCACCTTTGATCCAGGTTGATCTTTTCATCGTTTAGTAAATGACTTCGCATTTCATTCAATTAAATCACAGTTATATCATCCTCTTGGTTTTTTTTTTGTTTGAGTAATGCGAGAATGTGGCTCTGTTTCTTCCTAACTATAGCGCATCTCTATTAAGGATCCATTTTTAGCATGCACAACCGTGCATTTGCAAATGGATTGCAGCCGAGTAACCTAGGTATTTTTAGCAACTCATAAACTGGTTGAGCTAAACATCGCGTGACCACTGCGGTAAATAATTGCCGTCACGAACACCTAGGTAGCTAAACAGCTGTTAGGGACTTACGAACTGACTAACTGGCTTGCGGTCTTTAGCTCATTTTATGTTGCCGTAGTGTATAAATAGCTTGTAGTGACCGTGCTAGAAAATGAATCATTCCCTCGAACGTGTCCGTATGAAAAGAAATTTGATCTGTCAATTCATTCATTCATTCATTTTTCCATTCATTCATTCATTCATTCATTCATTCATTCATTCATTCATTCATTCATTCGTTCAGTTTTTGTGTCCTCTACATATTCAGTAGATATTCAAGGGAAAAGTAGAAAACCCTTACCCTCACCAATCGATTACGGGGTAACAACGTCGGTTGATTCATTCATTCATTCATCCAAAAAAAAAGAGAAGCAAGAGGCAAGTTTGTCACAAATGGCTGAACTCACAGTGAGAATGGAATTTTGTTCCGCATCTTCGATTTTTGCATTGCTCTTTCATTCATTCACTCATTCATTCATTCATTCATTCATTCATTCATTCATTCATTCATTCATTCATTCATTCATTCATTCCCATTCATTCATCCATCCATTCATTCATTCATTCATTCATTCATTCATTCATTCATTCATTCATTCATTCCATTCATTCATTCATTCACCCATTCATTCATTCATTCATTCATTCATTCATTCATTCATTCATTCATTCATTCATTCATTCATTCATTCATTCTTCATTCATTCATTCATTCATTCATTCATTCATTCATTCATTTTCATTCATTCATTCACATTCATTCATTCAACCATTCATTCGTTCATTCATTCATTCATTCATTCATTCATTCATTCATTCATTCATCCATTCATTCATTCACCATATTCATTCATTCATTCATTCATTCATTCATTCTTTCATTCATTCATTAATTTATTCATTCATTCATTCATTCATTCATTCATTCATTCATTCATTCATTCATTCATTCATTCATCCATTCCTTTCATTCATTCATTCATTCATTCATTCATTCATTCATTCATTTTCATTCATTCATTCACATTCATTCATTCATATCATTCATTCATTCATTTATTCATTCATTCGTTCAGTTTTTGTGTCCTCTACATATTCACTAGATATTCAAGGGAAAAGTAGAAAACCCTTACCCTCACCAATCGATTACGGGGTAACAACGTCGGTTGAAAGATCAGTGTCTTGGTTCTGGAAATAGGAATCCTAGGAAGTCTTTCCTTCTTATGACCCTTTTACCGTAATCCACTCTGGTTAAGTTTACACTTACCACCATTTAAGGCATCATTATTTACATTCATTAGACCTTTGTCATTGAATCTTCCCGGAGAGACCAGTTTGTGCGTCGATGACATCATCGTCAGGCGCTCCATTTGTTTTTGGCCTGCTTTTTTTATTGTTCACCACATATATGGAGCGTATATAATGCATTACAAGGAGCCTAACCCCTTGTTATGCCTTCTTTTGTGAATGCTTTTTCGGTAAGTTGATTGTTTGACCTGTATCAGTATCGATGCTTATTGATTGATTTTGAGACTTTTTCTTTTTCAATACCTTTTCCATGCACGACGGTGGGTAAGTTCGGAGTGTCTTAACGCGTTCACCCTGGGTAAAAATAATGACGCGTGTGCCTTCTATGTAGATTCCTAGAACATTCACGTCTTTCACTGCCCGTCTCTCGTTTCTTGTCTTGGACATGTGGCTTCCACATCATCTTGTATGGATGCGTGGTTGAGATTACCCAGGATAAAGCTGTTGAAGTCCACGCAAGCAATGAGTAGATTTGCGTGATGTTTCCAAATTTACCCAGGGTAATCCCAATGATGCATGTGGTCCCAGAAACTTGCCCCCTCCTGTTTTGTCAACAAAAACACTGTTACTATAAATGTCTGTCTGGTCTGAAGACCATTAGGTCGAAGGCAACTCGTGATTCCACCCCCCCCCCCCCAAAATGCGCCTACAGTCTATAAATTTTGCCACTTTACGAGTTGCTTTGCCCTTTCCAGAGTCTAAAAAGTAAGGAAGACGGTCTGTGTTCATGGTAGTTCTTGTACGATCATGTGATACTTCCTGTTAAACTCAAGGGGCAGTTTTTTTTACCCGGAACTACAGTGTCATCGATGTTCTCGGTTAGCGGTCTCAAATTCATGTACTTCCTAAAGTCACACTCTTCCTGGGAAGGTTAAGTAGACCTTAAATGTGCGGTAGTGTAAACTTAACTAGACTCTGGTCGCGAGTTGTAACAAAATCAAAGTGATCAATGCAATAGGAGTTAGGTGCAGTTGACATTGAAAGTATGTTAAAAATGTTGAAGATAGTGCGTTACTGTACATAACTCTTATTTCATTGATCACCTACTATATGGTAGTGGTTTTACAATCATATGTTCAAGTAGTTATGTAAATTGGCATATATGCGAAAGAAGAAGTGAAGGAATGAGGAAATGAATGGATGAATGAATGAGTGGCTGAATGAGTGAATGGATGAATGAATGAATGAATGAATGAATGAATGAATGAATGAATGAATGAATGAATGAATGAATGAATGTGGATGAATGAATGAATGAATGAATGAATGAATGAATGAATGAATGAATGAATGAATGAATGAATGAATGAATTGAACGAATGAATGAATGAATAAATAAATGTCTTCGCACTTTCTACATTCTGGCATCTTGAGAAGTTATGCATCCTAGCAAAGCAATTGACGTATCCACGTAACCATCGAACGGCCGGACGATATAATCCGTGCCTTTTCACGTGAACATTTCGTTCAGAACTGATATCACTCGTGTCGCCGAAAAAGGTAGTTAGAGAGGCACTAGAGAGAAAAAACCCTGGAAAGATAGCGAGTAGGAAGGAAACGAAAGCCTGGATGCATCATCGGTACTGCCCAGGGTAAACATGTTGACGCCCGCGTTAACGACGGGTTAGTTTTTGTGGCATTCACACGTTTACCCTGGATGATCTGAATGATGCATGTGACCGGAAGGGTTACGATAGTGCAAGAGGATTCTCTGAAACTTCATTTGATTTCATAAGTTTTCTGGGTGCCCCGATTACCAGAAAATCATCGGCTTTTGCGATAGAGTAATCCATTCCCTGGATTTCGATGCATTATTGATATTACCCATGGCAAACACTTTAACTTACCCAAATTTACCCGTTTCCTGATATACATCAATATTTCATCCATGTTGACGATAGCTTTACCCAGGGTAATCATGGCCATGGGATCGCGGTCCAGTATTGCATCCGGACCGTATCGTCACCATGAGGTGTTGGAGCGAAACAAGATGAGAAACCAAATCCTGTCCTTCAAATTTTTTTGAAGATCATGCTTACCCTGGGTAATCTCAATGTTGCATGCAGGCCTGGGTAATGCGCGAAACAGTAATTCATCGTGTATACACAGCAAAAAAGCTTCCGTTACTCTAGGTAATCGTGTCAACGCTCCCAAATTGCCCTCGTAATCCACCGGGTGTCAACACGTTTACCCAGGTAATCCAAATGATGCCTGCTGGCCCTGCTAAAGTTCAATAAAACCGGACCTTTTTCCCCCATCACACCTATAATACGTATTGTTTTCTCCTAGACCAGGATTGATCATTGATATTACCCAGGGTTAACATGTTGACGCCATGTTAACGATGGGTAAATTTGTGCGGTGTCAAAGTTTTGCCCTGGGTAACCTCAATGCTTTTACTTCCGGTTTTGGTGTTTCTACCGCTATTTACTACAGCAGCAACCAGGACTGTTTGCCTGGAACCCCGCTGCTAGCGTCTGTCAAAAGTGACGTTATGTTCGTGGAGCTCTTCCGCCATCTATCATCTGTTTGTGCATGTTTTCGCGGGTGATTTTGAGCGATCACACGGGATCACGGTAAATTAAGCCGAACTCGGCTGTTTGCGCGACGAATTTAAGTATTTACCTGTGTGTGGGAGCGAGAGCAACTCGACCAAGGAACAGCGCCAGGAATTTGATTTGATTCGCGCGTTTTTCACCTCATCACTGAACCAATGACTGCTGCAAATCATGCAATCAACGCTGCTTGGCAGCGTATGAAAATCGCCGAAATGGAATTTTGATGGGAGCTGAGTGGTACTAGGTGAAGCGGGAGGCATCTCTACTCTTCTGGAGAAGTAAAACCTGGGGTTGGAAGATTTTCATGTGGGATTTTTTTTCAGGGTATCGAGTTTGTCCGTTTTTATTACTATAGAAAGCAAGTTTATTCCTAAGAATTTTATGGCTACAATATCATGAAAAGCTGAGGGATTGGACTGGAGTTTTGACCTAATCCAGCGCACCAAATTTAACCTTCTTTTCTGGAATTTTGGAAATCTATTTTAGAAAAATAAATACACAAAGTAACGTAAAAAATAAGAATTTCTAAAATCCATTCTGCTAGAGGATATTCACTGAAATCACTTTAACTTATAGTCTGTTTCAAACGCGATTGTTGAGAAATGTGCATAATGCCACTTTTTCTTGGCACTCTCTCCGTTTCTTGTACAGTTTCACGCGTTCTTTTCCTCTCTGGCGTCATTGCGACTATCTTCCCTAAAGAATTTGACTATAGTGTGATCATATTAAGTTTTAGGAATTCTGGCAAGATTCCACCACCAAGGATCGCTATGTTGAATGAAAACTAAATAAAAAAAAACTTTAATAAATAAAAATTACTGAATAAAAATATGAATGTTGCCAAATCTAATGAATTCGACGAAATGCTAGAATTTTCGAAAGTTCAGACATATTGTCTATCCGTTTTTTTTTTTTTTGAAAGAGAACTAAAAATTCTAGTAATTCATCCATCTGTTCTCAATAAAAAGAACTGTAAAAATACACAAAAATAGGAATTTATTTGAATAAGTTATCAATTTACTATTTCATAAAGGTCAATTTCTGGAACCCCTTAGCCATTCAGGTGTTCTGGCCTAGACAGCTGGACCAGTAGATGGACTTCCGAGTACAGACGAGTACTCATGTTCTCGTCTAAGACACTGGTAGAAATGAAGTTTTATTGCTTTCCTTTAATTCCATGCATTTTAAGCGTACTCCCTGTCCCTTATATCTGCTGTACTAACTGCCTAAATACCCAAAGATGAATGGCATTCACGCACACGTGCAGGATATGCAGGGTGGTTCCCTGGAAAAACGCGTGAGTAGAGGAAAGAGGAAATTATAGAAAATAGAAGAAAAACGTTACCCCACCTTTCCTATACATAATGCCTGAATTTTCCTTTCCGACAAACGTTTCGTACAAGCTACTGAGCCGTAGGTGTTTGAAAATTCGTAACTCAATTTGTGAAAGTGCCTCTACTAAAATTCTATCACGTATACACCAGGAAACACCGTTTTTGTCACTTTTTTTGTGCGGTTTGCCACTACAGTGGACAAAAAATGTTGCACTTTGCATGCATCACCAATATTCATGAAATATAGAGCTCCAAATTGTGTCATCGACATGGAAAATGTGATTGAACCACGCAGGTTATGCTCGCGTGATGTAATTCCATGTATTTTAATACTTACCTGCTCTACAAAATGCAGCACACGGCATTTTTTTTTTCAGTTGCTGGTGCTAACCATCAATACAAGAGTCGTTTTCAATGCGCATTTCTCTGGTGCAAAGATTGTAGGGTAACCCCGGTATGTGTCATAAGAGCGAGCGATAACCCAAAACCCAGGGGGTGAAGGGGACTCTTGAGAAGGTGCCCAAGGGTACTGTTGGAGTTTCACCCGGAGTGGGTAAGTAAATCGATTAGGTACTGTTACCTGGGGGAGATTCTGTAATTGCGCTTTGCAGAAAGCATGAGAGGGTGCGGAAAGATACACGGGCGATGACTTTAAGAGCAGGTCCTGGGGCCGCGTGCACAATTGAAAATACCCAGGGTAAAGTTGTTGAAATCTCACAAATTTGCCCATAATTATCACGGCGTTAGCAAGGTTACCCTGGGTAGTCTCAATAATGCATGGACAACGTTACGTTTGGGTAAATATGTTTATGGGTACCAGAGAGGAGGTAAATATGGGTACGTCGACACGCTAACTCTAAGTAATCGCAATGATGCATGCGCCCTCTGGCGATAAACGCGTTTCTGAGCATCCTCGAGATCATCCAGGGTAAACGTGTAGATGCCCGGGTCAACGATGGGTAATCGCATCAATGCATGCTGGCTCTTGCTTGTTTGGCGTGGTTTCCGTTCACTCTACTTCTTACCCAGAATTTCTGGGTATTATTTCTAACGAATATCAATTGCTGGGTAACCCACCGACATCGCCAACTTCACGCGGAATTAATTTAGTGATGGCTTTCTACTCAACACAGGGCTTCCAAATTTCTCTTGAAGTTCCTTTGTTTTTTTTTAAGTTCCCAAGTCGGCAACAGCGACTCGAGAGAATTCCAAGCTTGGTCCTGCGGTAACACCGCAGTGGTACAACCACAAGGAACATCACCAAAGCCAGTTGTCTTATCTAATATGACCTATCGGGCGGATCATTATTGTAACCGTAGCCGAAAGCTAACGTAGCAGGCACAAACCACAACTGATTACATGCTGGCTGACAGGCCCTCTTTGTACGCGAAATAGATCGGAAATCTGTCCACTTTGGGCTTCTTTCTCTCCTCTTTCTCACCAAGCAGTACCCATTTTCCCTTGTTTTTTTTTTTGAGCGCAATGCAACAGCGCAGCCTCCCACAGCCATGTGGGATTCACTGTCTTATCACATTTTTCCCAAAGCCATTTTCCTACACAATGTTAATCCATGGATATTTCCAGGATATCGTGTCCAAGTGCAAGAACGACTCAATCACCCACATCTGGATCAACACGAAACCCGTCGGTCGAATCCTGGCCCAGACGCGACATCTGAAACAAGCCGGTACGTCATGCATAGTTTGGCTGATTGAGCATCCATCGTTGCGCAGTGAAAACGTGGCAGTTCGCACGTCATTCGTACGCGACGCACGTGCGTCTCCGCTCGGAAAGCTACTCCGTTATACATAAACAATGATCGTAGTGCATACTGCTGTGATTTACGTCGGCCATAGAGAGCATATGTCCGCGAATCCACCCGCCGCTCGGATTTTGGCTCAGCTGCTGTGACAGCATGCGGTCCTGGCGATTCGCCTGCTTTGGTGCCCTTTCCTTGTAAAGATGTCCGCTAGCAAGTATAAATGACAAGGAAAACAGCCACTATTGTGAGTATTACTACCAAGAAGTGGTTCATCAACGCTCTTAACTTATTTTTACTTAAAAAATTATACTGATTTGATATGCTTCTGCCAGTGAGCCTTATTCGCATTTCTTTAATATTCTGTTGCCTTCAGCAGATCTTTCAGACTTTCTTTAGCATTGTGCGCTAAAAATCAGCAGAAATTAGCCGAGTAAAATACTATCATACCTTGTTAAATAGAAATCCAACACAATTTTCCTAGAAGAATCATTTATTGATGGTTATTTCTGGATGTCGTTTAGTTGGATATGCTTTAACCGCTTAGCACAACTGTATGCTATTTGACTATAACGGATGCGCTTTCATCCCCTCACAAAGTGCGGCTTTTCACATTCCTAAACTAAACATATACATTATTATACCTACTGTCTAGTATTACTATTTTATTAATAGTCCCAGTTGTGAAAAGATGTCCTACTGCAGAGATTTCATTGAATTTACCTAGCAACTTGGACGTTTCCTTTGAATAACCTAACGTTAATTTTATTGATGATTATAATGCTGTTGTTATTGTTGTTATTCATGTTCTGATCTGATTATATTGTTGATAATGACACTGGAGCATGTGTCAAAGCAATCCATTTCCCCTATCATGTCAGGGCGTTGCCAGTATTTTTCCATTTACCCAGGGCATATTGTGGCGAGGTGGATAGAAATCTCTGAATGCTACAGAGGTCTCTGAGTCGAGGGACTAAAAAATAATTTTCAAGTCAATTTGAATAAAATCAGTTTGATGAAGCAACTACTGCTAAAATTAGACTTTAAGCTAAGTTTACGGAATTTTCGCTTGAAAAAAATTATTTTCTGAGGGGCTGGGAATTCGCATGCATTTCTATCAGTTCAGGGGGGGGGGGAATTGTGAGATGTTTAACCCAGCTTATACTATAGAGCAAGTATACTATAATTTACTGATTGTACTATACTGTACTATACAATACTATACTCGTAATTACCTTTTTTTAATCACCTTTACTCTTTTCTTAACCCTTTTACCTCTATGTTTTCCAATAATAACTGACACTGAAGTCGTCCATCCAGAATTTTTTGTTCTGCTCCCTGTGTTCACCAATAATAGCGGGAAAACCTACCTATGTTAGGTGATTTGTTAATATTTCACCAACTATTTTAATCGTTTTATTGCCTTGTCGTTGGCTTTTTTTCAATGTTTATGGGGAATCACCTCGTTGTATCCTTTGTACTTTCTTTTGAAAATTTTAGCCTGGCAGTCCCGATTTTGTCACAGGGGAAATTCTTAGTCGCGCAGCCGCCTGTTGCCTTTTTATGGTCGTTGGCTAGTTCCGTTCTTGGCCGTCGGATAATTTGGGGGTCATCCAGAAAAAGAAAATATAAATCGTGGCATACGCCCATTTATTCATCTACTTATTTTATCATGCGCAATAGATGCTTTCTTCTTAGGTAGTAGTGAGCAACGTAGTTAATGAAAACGCATTGACTTAACATTACAGGAGGAAGGGCTCCTACCAGGGTCTCAGGGTTTGAGCTCATTTTAACAGATTCGAGAAGACGAATGGTAATAAATCTCATATTTCTCATGAGTAGGCTTTTCTTCTGAAACTTTCAAGTAATTTACTGCCCTATGAATTTCTGCAGTAGTCCTGGATGCTTAAAACCTGTTGAATTTTGGTGTGCAATGAATAATGGCCAGTCAGAATAATTTGTTGTCCAGTAAAAGTTCATGTCACTTCGTTATATTCATGGGCGGACGCGCAGCTGTCCATGTGCTGCTGGAGAGAGTTTCATAAACATTTCTCACGCAAACGCCTAGGATCTCGACACGATTCCTGACCTCCTTTATCCGTGAGCGACTCATAATTTTCCCTGAAGGCTGTCTGGACAATTTCCCAGCAAGTTCACGAGTGGTGGCGCGACTCGTTTCGCGTTATCTCTGGCCGCGCCGCTCGGTCCTCAACGAAACCAGTAGTGTTGTTTGAAGTAACGTTATCGCATGCGCGCTGCGTCACGACGAACACCCCGACGACCTCATCTGATAGCAGCACGGTAATTTACGCTGGTAATTCGATGAAACTCGGCATTCACGTGACCAGCCGCGGTAACGGTCTCGTACGGAGTCGCCTCGCCAGAGTTTTACAGCGAGTGTAAACGCGTGAGTCGCGCGTATCGAAATCCACCGCCACAACGGTTCGCATTGGCGCATTGCTTCTCATTGTTTCATGTTGTAATTGTCGTAGCGCTTCTTCGCCTTCCCCTTTGTCCCCCGTCCGCCCCGTGTTCGCCTGGTCATCCGACCCACCTCCCGCTCGGAGGGGGCGACGATGGCACCGCCGACGCCAAGGCATTTAGCGGCGTGTCAACGCCGATTTCGGCTGTTTTCTCGACGACGGCGCTCCGCGCGCTGTCACTTCTCTTTTGTTTCTTCGTCGTACCGGCGGCGTCTGCCCACTCCCGCTTCGATGATGGAAAACGTGTTCCGCCGTCGTCGGGGCGGCCGAGTGCAACCCCATCCCCACGTTGTTGTCCCAGTGATATCGTCCACAACCTCGCGGCGGCCCTGCTTCAATTCCCCTATCCATTCCATCGCTTTCGACACATCTTCGGGTGGAATTGCGCATTTCCTGGAATATCTTGGTCTCCCTTGGGACTCATGACAGGTGCTGGGAAGGCCCTATGGTCCTAAACTCAAAACGCTCATCCAGAATAGATAGTTCTCTGTGCAATACTCGATATATCTTGACAAAATCAAAGCAATCAAGTCCACCATCTTTCTCATTCCACATAGCAGATGATAAATGGGGATGCAGAGGCTTTCTTCATGCTCCGACCTCCTTTATCCATTTCTTCACCCTCTGCAGCCTCTCGCAATTTCTATGCTCATTCATCCACATAACCCTTTCTGAAATATGTGAAGAACATTGATATATTTGCCATTACGTTCCAATGATGACTGGGTTTGGATTTCCGGGTAATATATACTTATTTTTCCCTTTTCTGGACAATTTAGGAACAGCGGGAGATCACAGCCTTCCCGGTGACGTTTATGAATCCGTGCGCTGGTCTCTGCTCCCCGGTTTTCTCTAGAGACCCACGTAGATGGCAATCTTGCTCTAAACATAGATAGTGATCTTGCCTATGCAGAAGTGACCAAATATTTTTCAGTTTTCTGCGTAGAGTCAATTGGTTTCCTTTCAATTTCTCACAGATTTCTCACTGACTCAAGAACCCAGGCTCTGAAAATGCTGGGTTTCCTCAGTTATCAGCAGTGGGATTGGCTAAAGCTCTCAGGGCCTGAATGCATCGTTGAGATTACCCAGGGTAAATGGATTGACGCCTTAGTTACCGATGAGTAAATTTTGGTGGTATTAACATGTTTACCCTAGGTGATCTCAGTCAGGCATGGGACTCTAGGAGGGTTTTCGTTCTCACCTCTCCTTCAAGTAGACAAGTTTTTCTGTCAGAAATATGTGGGTACATTTTTTTGCGATTGAATATTGGCTAATAGCAGCAAGTAGCGATGGGAGTGTTCAAGTTCACCAAATTTCATCCTAGGAATTCGTCCATTTTATATGAGCTACCCATATAACCTTCTCAGGGCCAGGATGCATCACTAGAAGGATGTATAATTGCATACCCATTAGTAGGATAGGTAGCTGGGTATAGACAACGTCAAGTAAGGGTGAACGTTTTGAAATGTTGTAGAAAAAGGCAAATTCGTGTACGCTAGAGCGTTTACCATGGATAATCTCAGTGATGTATCCGGGCCTATCAGGGCTTTATACCTCTCATCACAGGGTCTGAACAGTCCACCATGATAACACTTTTCTCATGAACTTTTGCCATTTTTTCATCGGTCTCTAGAGAACTTATCCTCTTGTGGTTCGCCGATCTTGCAGTGATTATGTTTTGCTGCATAGAGGCATTGACAAACTTTTACTTTACAACCTTTCCCCCAATAGGAATTTGTGGAATTCCGAGCAACTTTTTCTGGTGAGGGAAGTATCCACATGTTTTTCCCAGTTAGGTTCCCGTCAGTCAAACCGGAAATTCTTGAGAAATTTTTTAGTGAAGCTGGATGCAATGTATGTACATTCCTTCTTGTTTTGGTGCTGTGAATTTAGAAATGGCATTGAGACTTCACTACTTCTAGCTTTGTGCATAATAGGAATGATAACCAAGGGTAGGATTCATCACTGAGTTTACCCGTAGTAATCACGTTTACCCCCAAACTTTACCCTCTTTTTGGCGTTTATCAAAACGTTTACTCCCAGTCCACGAGGTAAACTACGAGGTTATCTATACCCGTCTAAAGTACTCCGGCCAATAATGTGACCCACTGGTGAATTCGCGTCAAATCAAATAATATCCGAATAGTCGTTCAAATATTCGAATAATGCAATGTAAGGGCTAGTACCCTGTGCTTGAGTCCGAAAATAGGATGATAGGAAGAAGATAAGAGCTTGTGATCCTATCAGGCAGTTGTTGCTGTATATATTCGAATATATGAATGATTGCATGAATACCATAAGCCTAATCCCTGAACATTATCGACGCACTGGATTCCTTGGCTTTTTTCTTTTGAACGTCTTTGTTTTACCCATCTTGAGCAAGCTTATCTTACGCCTTTTGCCCCATCTTCACTAATTCTGCCCAATTTGTAAAACTTGCCCAGGTATTGTGGATTAAGAGCTGTTCCCTCAACGATGTTCCCCGATGGAAACACAACCCTTCCTCCCCTGAAATTTTGCTGCTAACCCAAAAATTTAGAGTATTAGGCTTTCACCAGAGTATTAGGCTTTCACCCTTGTTATTTGTTGACAAGTAACTAAAACTCAGTTTAAAGTTAAATATTGATTGCGTTCCTTTGCCGAAACCTGTTCTTTTGTCCGTGACCTCGAAATTCTCCCTATAGACGCGCCACGAATATGAGGTGAGCGTTGACCAGATGGATTTTGGCTTAGAAGTTGGTTTGATCTACCTTTTCCTCATTCGCAGATTTCCAGGGGATGGTAGGAAGAAGTCTGAAAGCTGATATTCATGACCTAGGAAGCGCAGCTCGATTTATGCTCATGTTTCCATGTTATCCATCTTTGGATAGCAATTCCTTTTATTTGCTTGAGAAAATTGCCTTTTTTGTCCTTCTGGTCCTTCTCCGGATTTTTCTTTTTTTTTCTTTCCTGAATGGTAACAAATTCCTTGCTCGGGCCGGCTTATACCTGTGTCTCTACTTATGGACTCTGCTGGGAGGGTTGTGAGATTCCCGCTTACCCAGAGTGGACGAGTTTCCCGATTTCCCGAGTTTCCCGAGATGGGGCTTATCTTCCCAGGTGTACCACCGGTTGTCATAGCTGACTGGGATGAGTGGCTCCATGATTACATCCATTTTTTCCTCAGCAGCCAGCCCATCTCATGTTAGACGACCGGGAAGGTCACAACATTCCCCGAGTACGTTCATGAAAACGAGCCCTGGATCACGGGTGTTTCCTGGAAGTTCTTGTTTTCTGGCCTCGATGGGTTTTTCTCTATACGAAAAGGCTTCTTGTGTCATTTGTAGGCATTAACCAGTAGTAGCAAATAGTGACACAAGTAGTTATACCCATAACATTTTGCTGGGGAAACTTGTCCACTATGGAGAGAGGGGGAGGAAAAAACTTTCCCGGCAATGTCTATGATTTCCACTATAGGTCTTCTTCTTGAGGTTTAGCAGCCGAAGATGTCCTCACCCTGATGTCAGAATTCGTGGCATCTACGTCCAGACAAAACCAGCTGACTCATCGCGGTCACCGCCACAACATCGAGCTTCTCCACAGACCCCGTGTCCCCGTTGCCACCCCCCCCCCTCACGTCATCTGCTGTTCTGGTGCTCTTTTCTGGATTTGTTCGTGTTGGTCTTGGTCGCGTTCACGAGGCGCGAAAGTCGTTAACTCGCTCTCGTACCTCTCGTCTGCTCTGAGTCGTCGTTTAATCGCTCCGCCTGTTCATTCACCAACTTCTTTCTCTCTCTATAGGCATCCCCACCTGCTTTCACGAGGCCAACAAACAACTATGTCATCAGGTTCTTCCAAGAGAATGGGTACGTTCTAAGCAATTCGCTTGTCGCTAATTATATTTAGAGGAATACTTCTGCACAAAACACTACCGAGCTAATTTTAGCTAAATTTACTAGTGCAAGTGTTGGTAGGGGGGGGGGG
>JARK01001657.1:77773-93394 GCA_000688135.1 Ancylostoma ceylanicum
CGGATTATGGAAAAAGTGCTCAGTGGACGGGTTTCCAACGAGGATAAATTTTTGCTTCATGATCCATTTCGCCAGGAACCGTCTGTGAAAACAGCTTTTTTTTTCTTTTTTGCCTAGATCCGAGAAATCGAAGGCTCAGTTTATTATATTCGCTCTACCCTCTACCTACTCCACAGGCCATTGCAAATCTGCGCGATCACCCTAGGAAATCGCTGACGAAGGTCAATCGGATTTCTTGCACTCCAGTCTTCCTTGCACTTCCGCATCCGAAGAAAGTAAGATGAGACTTGTTGCTCGCTGAGCTGCTGCTGCAACCAAGCACTGGGTGATGTGTTTTGGGCTTTTCGAAATTCTGGTGAGGGCAGAGAGTAAATGGGGCTGAGATCTACGATGGAATGAAAAAAACAACATGGCTAATGATGAAAATTGGAACGGATTATTGCGACAGGCGACGGGCTGAAAGTTGAGGTCTCGGGTCTCGGCGGGGTTCCCGAATTTGGGCCACAAAGACCTGAGATTTACACAAGTCATGCAGTGCATGAGATCTTGCAATTTCTGCGGCATTTTTACTACTTCAAAGGAGCGTTGACTTGCTTGATTTTTCAAAGGGAGAGGGGCTCCTTTCTGCTCCTGAGCCTTAGAACCACCTGGGCTTAGATGCATCATTAATATTACCCAGGGTAAACGTTTTGACGCCGTTGTAAACGATAGATTTAGGAGCCCGCGTGCATACTTGAGAGTACCCAGTGTGAATGTGTAGCCGCCCGTGCTGACTATGGGTAAATTTGGGGAAGTTAACACGTTAGCCCTGTGTAATCTCAGTGATGGATGCTTCCCAGGGATTGTTAACACGTTTACCTTGGGTAAACTCAGTGAGGCATGCGGCACCTGTGCCGGGTAAGGTAAGTCCTATCGCCAAGCTGTTTTCGTAATTTCGTGTTCGTCCTCGCATACGAGAATTCGCACGAAACCGCCAAGTTTCACTTGACAAATTGTGGCACTACCAGCCTTACTACCATGTCCCGTACTTGGGTAATTAAATCCTTGCAGGTAGTCAACAAAAAATGCTTGTGAACGCAGGGCAAGCACTACCCAAACTTAACTTATTCCGCGATTTTTCCACGATTCCGCGTCTGATGACGCCGACCGCACTGGAATCGTTGAACCTCCGCATTTACGCCCACATACGATCTTTTTATAGAAATTGAACGAGAACGGCGAGGCGCCGGCCGGCGCTGAGGTGCTTGACGCGCCCACGATATGATGCGAGCGAGCGAGAGAGTGGCGGCGACGGCGCGTGCGTCTTCTACCTACATACACACGCACACAGACATGCGCGGGCGCTCCTCCCGAAAACATAATCGGAGACATTCTAATGGAATTTCACCGCACACGTCCTGCCCCTACTCAACCACTTGCGCTCGGCTAAACATGCAAACTCCGCCATTCTTCGCCTAATTCTGCTTCGATTCACGCTCAGTGAAATGGTGCCTTCTTTGGAAGTAGAGATTTCTTTGTTAGAGAACTTACAAGTGCTGTCCTGCTTAGATAGTGGAGAAGCTTCATTTTACTCAAATTCCACTGGAAAATCCGTCTCCACTCAAACCCAATACCTCAACACCTCTCTGGATCTGTTTTGGGGCCGCTCCTGGAACTAAGCTTTTGTGCGCTTACTCTCATGATAATCCTTAAAAACCCGGGGTACCTAAACCTTAGGAAACCTAAAAAGGTAAGTAAATCGTAAAAAAAAGATATCCGGCTATTTGAAGCTTCTCACAGGCATTTTACAAAATTTTCGCTATAAAATCCACTTATTCAGCGTTTATTTGATTTTGTATTTTTCAACAAAATATTGGGTTGGTTCAGAAGTCTTGTACCAACATTTACTTTTCGATCCGGAATTTCTTCATGTTGAATTCAAATTCTTTGGCAGGAAAATGTGGTACAGTGTTTTTCCACTTCTCAACTATGAGAATTAGCAGACCAGGCTCCATCCACGAGCAGTATGTAGTGTTATGATTGTTTGGAAAAGGTGTATTTGGGGCAAGACTTTTGAGCCAACCTAACTCATGGATAGAAATCATTTTGTCTTCTCAATGATACGTAGAAGAGCCTCTATCCGCACAGGTCCATGATAGTGGCTCGGTGTTCCAACAGTTTTATTTTTGGATTCTAATGGTTTAATTCCTACGTTTTTGTTGGGTTGCCATAGAGTTAATATTAGGTTGTCCCAAAAATAATGGCCACAGCCGAGAAAATTTGAAACTTCATAGCCCACCAATTTAGGAGCTGCTAGACAATTCCTAAACGATCAACAAGCAAAAGGTGTGCGCCATCTTCGGACCGCCTTGTCATTCTTTTGTTTCCGTGATTTTTACAGCTATGAACCTTGCGAAGCTCAGCTTCAAAGCGGCCATTATTTATGCGACAGCCTAATAGTATAAACAGATTGTTATAGGTTATTTTTTAATTAATTTTTTAGTCGTAGTCCAACAATTCCACTTGGACCTCTTCTTCAAAGGTGTGTGAGTGGAATAGTGCTCGAATCCATGTTCTTAGCTACAAAAAATTTCCTCCGCCTTAATCATGTCGAATATAGAATCGAAATTTTAGCCAGGGGTAAAAAAATTCAAAAACAGTTTGGAAATCAGCTGTATTATAGGAAAGTGAACTATGTGGTCAGAATTTTTCGCAGCCTGAGAAACACCTAAACGTCTGGTCTCGCCTAACATGGTTCGATTCCCTAGAAGTTGATTTTCTCATGGCTCTTAATGAATGGCGTAAGCGCTGCCTGAGCGTGTTAATCTTTGAGATTGCCCGGACTTTTTATACAGGAACAAATGCCCACACTTACGAAATTACACGCAGACATTTGTTACCGTAATTCAATCGTCCGCGGCCTCGCAATCGGCGGCTAAGCAGTAGCAATCCGACGCTAAACGGCATCCGTACAACTCGCGTGGTTTCTCCGGCAGTTGACGCTGTCCTTTTGCTCTCATGCGGGCCCAGACGATGTAGCTCTAGCGTCTACGGACGTTTATCTTCATTTAAATGCGATTCAGGCCCTCAACTCGTCCGCGGATATTCCCGTTCGTCCGCGGCACGAACGCGGCGTGAAACGTCAGCGATCGTCAGAGAAATGCGCGGACGTTTTGCAAGCATCAACGAGTCGCAGCACTCTACAAAGTACTTGAGGAGTTCCCCGCGATAAAAAACGCCCCAAGGCACCGAAGCGAGTGCGCAGTAGGTCCGGGCTGTGTTCCAGACGAATGAGCACACCGCGTCGTCCGGCATCTGCAGAGGAATATCTCTCGAAATCCGGGAATCCTTGTTAATTTGCGGCCGTTTTTGCAGGGCTTCTTCTGCACGTACTTTATGGGATAGACGTGTCAGAGTCGTGTTTATATTCATTTCTCTAATTTGTTCCTTGTGGAAAGGTTATGGGGTAAAAAAGTTCAAAAAATGTTACATTATATTTATTAGTACTTATATTCGTACCTCCTCATGTTCGTGATTTATCTTGCAAGATTTTAACATTTGAAACGCCTGCTAGCGTGAGCGCTCTCGCAGTTTTTGCATGGATCCTGGAATGAGCTAGTGTGGAACCGCTGTTCTGGAAATGTTAGAACAAAAGTGCAAATGAAAGGTGAATATATTGTAAAAAGCAAGGAGAAATGGATAGCGAAATGCCAGTTTCTCAGGTTTCATAGTGCAGCATTCGTCTTTCTCGCGTCTCCTAGCCTCTTGGAGGTTGAATTTTTCGCTGCTATTATATTCCCCGTTACGGGATGGGCCACACTTATAAAATTTGAATTTATTCATGACATTAATGAGGAACATTTTCTGACTTTTCATGTTTTTTGTGGGGCACCACTCAATGTAGTATAAATTGAAAAAATAAAAATTCAAAAAAGATATAAAGTAGGTAGAGAAGTGAATAAACATGCAGTTTCAAGAGGAGCAGTAGCGGTCAAAATTTAGGCTTCGCTACTAGCTTGAACAAAAATACTATTTAATTTTCATTTGTCATCCCTTGCGCTCCTTTTTTGGTGCCGTGGCAGGTCCGAATTTTTTTAAATTTATTTTTGCATTTTCTTAGAAAAACTTCATCCCCATTCTTTATACAGTTTTGCTGAAATGAAGTCAATGCTCCAATTGCAGACTTGTTTTTTCAAGACATTTTTCCAGGAACTCAAATAATTAACGCGAATAAATATGATTTATAGCTTCTCTGGCGGACCACTTCACCAAGGAAAGGAATCCTATATTTCAAGCGGACAAAAGGCTAAAAACAAGCCTTCTGTGCACTTTTGTGCATATTTGTTACTGCAACAACAGCACAATCACTCGCGAAAAAATCACTCAGCTTCTTAGCGGGCTTTGGTGTGGATGATAGTGTGTAGATTAAATGCCGACTATGTAGATTAAATGCATACCACACGTCTCCTTACTTCTGTCGTTCAGATGAGGACGACAATCCAGTAGAGGACACCGCGATGGCCACTCGATCGACATCTGGTCCTGGATTACAAAGGCGACGAGGTAAGAGATTTTTCCTGATTTTTCCTGGTGTGCTCATGTCATGATGCTTTCATTGGCGCTGTGGATATCACTGTCAATCTTTTATGTTTTCTTTCCTTCGCTCTTCCCAGGATAAATACTTCTTTGCTCTAGTGTAACAAGTGATCCATCACTTTTTTGAAGAAATTTCCTCTAACTAGGTCTAAATCCACAACCCCTCCCTAAATCAAAGATATCAACCCTGTCCAGATTACTGTGACAAGCCCCGTCGAAGTCGAAAACCCGCAACACCATGTTTTCAAGTATTTACCCACACCATATTTGAAATGCTCGCCCCGCAAACCCAGCTTCAATACCATCTGGAAAATTGTCTTCTGTCCGTCTGGAATTTCCGCACTTTCGAAACTCGAAATTGGCATTTGGAGTCAACGCGCCAAATGACCCTCATTTTCGGGACAGAATGAGCATGAAGTGCCAAAAGTATAGACGACCACACCGAAAACTCGGTCTTAGATCGTTATCTCCAAGTTCTGATATTTTTTATCACTTGTTGAGCCTTGCAGTGTAATTTTCTCCTGTGCCTCAAAAATTCACCTCCCTTATCATTCCTGAGCATCTTCTGTCTCTTACAATTTTTATCACCTTATGTAATATAATTTAATTTTTACATCTTATGGAGACATAACCTTATGTAATATTTCGAACTTATTTTTTGTGCAATAATTGACAGAAGTGGTCCTAAAACGAAATTAAAATGACAAACGGTGACTGACGAAATGACCTAAATTGAAGTACTCAGCCTTCTATTCGTTTGCTGTCTCTGCTAGTAAATTCACTGCCTTTTCGATATTTTAATAGCTGAGACTTCTTCAGAAGTACAGATTTGCAGAAGTTCACTCACATTTTTCTTTCTCCCCTCTGCACTTTTCTTTTTCTCGTTTTTCTATTCCTGTAGCAAGATTTTTTAGATAGCATAAATAGTAGATACTCCATACCAAGAAAATTTCTTGGCTTACACCACCACACCTCGTTTCCCATTTAGGCGCAATCAAACATGCCCGAGTGCACGAAATACGAGGCCATCAATTCGTCGCGACATTCTTCCGACAGCCGACATTCTGCTCGTTATGCTCCGACTTTATGTGGTGAGCACCTTGTGCCCATCCATGTGGACCACATGTCTTCTTTCGCGGTCCCTAGTGATGATGTCTGTTTAGGGGGCTGAACAAGCAGGGCTACCAATGTCAGTTGTGCTCCACGGCCGTGCACAAGAAATGCCACGAGAAGATCATCATGCACTGTCCAGGATCGGCGAAGAACACCAAGGAGACCATCGTAAGTCTGTTTCTATTGCTGATGGCGGTGCAGCGTCTGGCTACCATGACAAGGACAGTGAAACGTCATTGAAGACTACTCACATTGCTATATTTACACTTATGCCTTCGTAATCTACTCCCAAGAAAGGAAGCCTAACGTGAAAATATCAAATAAATAGGTTTTCCCGCTTGCTATTGAGGATTAAGGGGAGAACTTTTTTTCGGGCTTCACACACTACTTCCCGATGAATCCCCATCTTGGCTCGTAGCAACAACGAAATAGAAGACTTGCTGATAAAAATGTACGAGTTATCACCTGAATTTTGAAAAGAAACGATACTGACAGCGATTTTTTTTGGATCATTTAATTCTAAATGTTCTCTCCTGTTAGGAACATCCGTCGTCTAACAGGAAGACAGCAATAAAACTACACTGAAACATTACACTCTCTTCTCAGGACCCCCTGAACAAGTCACCCGATCGTATCTGAAACTTGCTTGACCCAAAGCGTGTCAACAACTTGAAGAGCTAACGGCCAATCGCTTTGCAAGTCGTTGACGAGCTTCGGGCCGACAATTTGTCGACTAGAAAAGGCGAGAATAAGTTGTCAACAAGTTTGAGTTGAGCAAGTTACAGATGCGATCACACAACTTCTTATGGAGGTTCAGAGCTTGCTATTCCAGGTCGATATGGTAGAATATTCTTTGTGAACATCAAATATTACGAACATTAATAGGTAGTAAACTTTGGTGGCGAGGTGAAATATTCAATTCATTATCTATATTTGAAATATTTAGTGCTCATACAGAATAGTTTATCATATCAACCGGATGTATAGCTGTTTATCCGCAATAAGACGCGCACTCTTCACACCCGCAAGGATTAGAAGTTCAGTTCAGATAAACCACAATGATTAAAATTAAAAAATTCCATGTTTTCTGGATTGAGCGGCCCAGAGTGCTGGACCCACTCATCCGCCTTAAGCCAGGAATCGAAATGATCACCCACTTTTGAAAGGCATTGTGACCATAGTAGGGAATTAAGGAGAAAATCCTCTTCTCATGTGATCGCACAGGAGACTTATGTACCATAAAACACATCGAGAGTCTTTTTCCTTAATTCGGATGATCCTTTCTGTTCTTAAAGGCAAACTATGGGAGTTTTCGAGCAAGGTTGCTGTACAGTAGACCACCTCTCCACTAATCTAAGAACCTAGGTTTATGAATCAACGAGCTACTACCCTGGAAATTCATTCAAACGAGAATGGAATAAATTTCCGGTGTTGTGGCATAGTGTCAAAAATATTGTAGTACGGCTGATATTTTATCGAAAAACCCAAGCGAAGAGAATTCAACAACTTGTTTTCCGCCACTGTGGTGGTGAATTTGCTCCAGTACGAATAGTTCCGCACTAAGTGGAGCCAAAACTAAGGATTACTGATATACTAAAGGCGAAAAAAACGTATCAGTTTTTTTAAAATCCAACCATTAGGTTCTAAATAGATCGAAAAATCGAGTGTACCGAAAAAAGAACAATGCTGCCCTCGAGGTAGGTAGCGGCTACTGGGCTTTCTTGTTTTCGGACATTGGGGCGTCACTGGGATTACCCAGGGTGAACATGTTGGCGCCTTTGTTAACCATGGGTAAACTCGTGTGGTGTTGACATGTTTACGCTGGATAATCTCAATGGTGATTACGTTCTTGTTTTTTTTTTCAAATATTTTTCAAAATTAGTGAACGGGTGAATTAAATTGCTTAGTTTTCAATCGATCCCAAATTTGATTTTCGAGGTGGTGAAGAGGAAAACAAGCAGTGTCCTATGCTTCAAAGAGTAGAGGTGACAAAAAAAGAGAAAATAGAGAAATAGGGAAACAGAGTGAGAATTTTTGAACTTTCGAAAGACACCTACTCGTAGAAATGAAACTCTTCCCAGCCCAGGGAAAAGATATGTAGTTCCTAGGATAGTTTTGATCGGAACAAATCTGCAGCTTTATGCGGTAATCGGGTCTACTACTGTAGTTTGTTCATCAACGATTGAATTTTCGTTACTACTGTTGTTTATCCATCAATGATTGAATTTTCTGACAGTCCAGATAATTTTGTTTACAAGTAATTCAATGAGAATATGTTCATGAGCTTTTATGTCGGCTTTTTTTCCGAACCCGCTAAACCTCATTAGTTCTGTCTTAACGTCAAAGATAAATTCATACTCTCTCCTGATATTGGTCAAGGAAAAAAACAAGAAGAACTGTTTTCTGAATTGGGGATCTTGTTCGTGCAGGGGATCGTCCCGAGGGGATGCATGTAAAGAAATTCATTAGTTTGTTTAGTGCAAAACGTAAATGCGGGAGATGCAAATCCTCGGTAATCTACGGTCATTAATCCCATTGCTTGCCTATTCATCGCGCGCTCGATCGCTCGTTGGTGGCTAAATTATGAGATTTGTGGTGTAGCATCTCACATTCCTCGTGATATTCTCCTGGAAAATGTCCATGGGATTGCGTGTGCAATCAGATGACGCCAGCTAGCAGCATCGCTACATCGCTGCGCCTGGCTCGCAGGCAATTTTGATCGGTCCTCAGCTCCTTTCTATTACTGGCTTCTTTCAGGCGCTGAAAGAACGATTCAAAGTCGACATCCCGCATCGATTCAAGACCTACAACTACAAGAGTCCCACGTTCTGCGATCATTGCGGTTCGATGCTCTATGGATTGTTCAAGCAGGGGCTGCGATGTGAAGGTGAGCGTTCTTTGACGCCTTTGGCTCCCTTCAGTATTATTCTTTGAAAAAATTTTAATGCGGATGACGAAAAAAATTGGATTTGTGTCTCGAAATCCCTTGTTTTTCTCTCCTTCAATCACTTAGCTTCGCGTTAATCCTCTTCTCGTGATTCTTCTGCCCTCTGTCTTTTCTCCTCCCACATTGCGAACGCGAGCACTCCCTTGTCGTCATTTTAATTCCCTGTCTAGACAATTTTTTTCGACGACTATCAGCTTTCCTGCAAATTTCAGGATCGTCCTTTCTCACAATTGATCCAGCACGCTTTTTTTTCAATTCTTGAGAAGATATCGCAAACTTTATTGCTGAAAACCATGTCTCTTTTTGAGCTAATTCAATGGGTGAATCTATAAATGTTCCCGGAAGAGTTTTGCGCTTTCCACTCATCCAGAGTGGACAAGTTTTCCCAGCAAAATGTTAAGTATTTCACCACCTTGATCATAACTTACCACTCTTGACTACTTGACAAATCGCTCACAACAAGTATACCCATTTCTCCACGGAGAACTCGCCCTATCCAGAAGATGAGAAACGTCGCAATCTTTCCTGGAGTGTTCCTCCCGCTTTTTATAAATTTATTTATTTATTTGTCTATTTATTCACCACATGGTGTTCCACAAGAAAAAAAAGGAAAAAATCGGAGAAATTCATCCTGTATTTTTTCCTGTGACAGTTGTTTACTCAGGAATATCTCGTCTACAAACTTATAGTCATGCGTATGCTATTAGCTACTATCTAGGACCGAATAATGCATTAGATGCATTCGAATTCGAAAATTCGATTTTGAATATGTCGAAGATTCAGATCTCCGAGAAAAAAAGTTGGAAAAATAGAATACTCGACAAAAAGGAAGGGATTCTAGGCCTTCCCTTTTCCGAACACTCAGATTTTATGAATTCGGTTCCAAATTTATAATGAGATTAATTAAGCTATTCTATTTTTATTCGATCCTGAGTATGTTACTAGCTCACTTTGTGTAATCATAGAAAAAGACTCAGCAAAAATAGCCTTACTAAAATAACAACATATAAATAGCAAGTAATGCGATGCTAAGTCAATTTTTAGCAACTTTTGTGACAAGTCTAAATATGATATTCTGAGCACCCAGGCTTAATGAGCGCTAGCAAACTGATTTAGATTCAAATCTCGGAAAGTGTCCTATTTTGGAATGATGTATTTCCCAGGAAAATTACCGCATTATTCGCAGGACAACCTCCACACAAACCCACAAGCTTCCCATAATTTCTCGATATTTATTGGAATAGAGCTCAATATTTTGTTGAGACCGCAAGACTCATGCATCGTTGAGGTTACCCCGGGTAAACATGTCAACACCACACAATTCTACCCATTGTTAGCTTGGGCGTTGACCCATTTACTCTGGGTTATTTCAACGATGCATTCAGGGTTTGAAAATAATCGAAACTCATTAGCTTCTGCATATTTCTGTTCAAAAAAGGTCACCACGATATTCATGTGGTCCTGAGTCTCTTTCAGATGGGGAATGCCTAGAACCACGAATGGGGCTTAGGCTATACTTCTTCAAAGTTTCTATTTCTACTGGTCACGATATTCTGGGTTTTGTTCTTAACATCTGCCTCAATACTGCACGTGGAATAAATAAGTAAATAAGTAATTAGGCAAATAAATAAATAGTTGACTAAATATGTGAGTAAATAAAACAATAAACTTTCAGTATGCGGTGTTAACTGCCATCACAAATGCGAAAAACTCATGTCAAACCTTTGTGGAGTGAATCAGAAACAGCTGTCCGAAGCCCTGTACGAGATCAAGCGAGGCACCGTGGCAAGCTCGAGGTGAGTGCCTCACCATATCTACGACAACTCCCACAAAATTTGCAACTTGTTGCAGTTGTCCACCAAACATCGGCACATTGCACATTGGTAACGGCGATTCGAAGCATCCATCAAATGGCAGTTTACCGAACAAGTTGAAGAACTTCTTCAAGACGCAGCAGTACAGCATGGAGAACCACGCTGAGCATGACGAGTACGTACTGATCAGCAGTACCATATTGTAGAAATCTCTTAGGGACCATCAATTTAGGTATATGAACAATATTTGGACGGGTGGTGATGGACCGGTGAAGAAGTTCGGATTGCAACACTTCAACTTGATGAAGGTTCTTGGAAAAGGCAGTTTCGGAAAGGTAACTTTCTGTTGAAATTTCCTTTCCTCCTGCTGAAATCATTCTTTGTTTGGCTACTTTTTACCATTTTTGAGAGGAAAAACATTTACCTTCTTGTTGAATTCCAAAGCAGAGGTTATGTACATCTCGTAACACTTTGTTCATATTCCGTGAGCAAAAAAAATCATTTTTTGGCTATAACCGAGTCCAAAACTCATCTCTATGGGAGGAGATCCAAATATGAAAGCATTTGGTGATCTGCACAGGTAAATTACAGTAACACGAAAGGTATTATTGTAGGTTTGGCTCAGCACCAAAACGGTAAAATTATTGTTATTCATGGAGCGGAAAACTGTTCTTTCGACATCCAAATCTTGGAAAGAATGCGATTTTCGAGAAGTATGTAACACATATGTTTTTTTGCGAAATTGAAATGGGCGTGTCTATCGGCCGCTCGCCATTGGCTGAGCCCATACATTGCTATTGGTGGAGCTCACACACTCTCTAGAGCTTTATTATTATAGTAGTACTATAAACAAATAACCAACGCTAGTCTTCCGTGCCAGGATAAAATTTCATTATAATTAAACCTATTATTCCTACTTCCACTAAATATCTTTTTTATTTTTAATTTTTTTTTATTTTCTCTGAAATTGGCTTGATGGAGTGACCCACTCACAATTTTCCAAAAGAAAATTAATACTTGAAAAATTATTGCTAGAGTTCAGTTGGAGTGTAGCACCTTGCGCCGTCGTCGCTCAGGCGACATCGGTAATACAGGATGCGCGCGAATTATTGGCGCGTTGTTTTTTGGAGCTCCAATCGGATAAGACTAGGTAGAATTGATCGAATTCACAAGCCATGCTCTAGATATCTTTGCTTGGCTCATCTCTACCGTAGACAGCAGATGGTTTCCCAGATGACCTCTCTCCGTGCTTACACAGGCTTTAGGAATCCTCCTTGTCAAATCGCGAGGTAGGGAGCCGTGACACGAGGTCGATCACCGCTCCTTATCTTCGAAGATTTCCTGAGGTAGGCTCAGAAGACTCCAACCATCTGCGTATGATAGGTCAAGACTAAGCCTCAACTACTACGCTCACCGTGGATTGGACCGCAAAATGATTACCAGGGTGAAAACAGGTGTTATATCTCACAAGCCGTTTTTGCTATTTTCTGCGAACTTAGGACTGATAATCAGAAGAGAAGAGCAAATATAGTAGATTTTCTGAAACCGTGGAAGACTGCCACTTCTATCAATGAAAAATGATTTCTGCGAACTCGTTCAGCCTCAGCTTGCACACCAAAATCCGTTCAGAAGTGGTTCCGCAGGTGATTTCCTTGAATTTTGGCTCGAAGTTCGATCCACGTAACTCACTTCATTTGCATTCTTACGAGCTCCGCTTTGGAAGTGTTAGTGGGTAAGGTCTGTAGTACTAAATGAGTAGGAACAGACTGGTGGAAGTTTGTCCCTGAAGAATCTTGAAAATATCTTATATTGTTTACGATAGGTATTGCTCTAGCAAACATACCCACAACATGATCTCTCTTCGCTCAACCGCAGCTGATTGGGGCTTGAAAAACCACGCGCCAATAATTTGTGCGCACCCTGTAATATGTATCGATTATTGATGAGTCGTGCATCAGCGCAGCGAGCGATGCTCCGCCCACAATCAATACGCATCGAACCCATGTCGCTGCTGGAGGCGACGCAAGGTGCTATACTCCACGTAGAGTCGAAGCGGTATTTCAAGCTGAATTCTTTCTAACATGTAACTTTAGTGTGAGACTATATAATAATAAAAAAGAAGGGAATATGTAGCAAAACTAGGCTTGAGAAAACAATGAGTTCGTCACCCTTCTTTTTATGTTTCCGGGAAAAAGTTCCAAATAGGGATCCCTGCATTCGAACACTATCACACTCGAAGATGGAAACCTTTTAGGTAATGCTCGTAGAGCTCAAAGGCAAGAACGAGTATTACGCCATGAAATGCCTGAAAAAAGACGTAATCCTGGAAGACGACGACACCGAATGCACGTACATCGAACGACGGGTTCTCATCCTCGCCAGTCAGTGCCCCTTCCTCTGCCAGTTGTTCTGCTCATTCCAAACAAATGTAGGTTTTGCTATCCGCCCGCCTTTTTAAACACTTCTGGACCATCTGAGGACCATTTCGAGCAACATATTTTCAGGAGTACCTATTCTTCGTCATGGAATACTTGAACGGCGGTGATTTGATGCATCACATCCAACAAGTGAAGAAGTTCGATGAGAATCGGACACGATTCTACGCTTGCGAGATCATTGTCGCCTTGCAGTTCCTACATGCTAATAATATTATTTATCGGTGAGTTTTCATTGAAATTTTCACTCAAAAATATTTTCTATGACCAATACGACCTCACACAAACACATTTACCTGTATTTGGATTTCCCAAGTGTAATTTTTATCAAGAGTAAAAGGGAGGTCTACCGAAACAGTCGATTTACGTAAATCCATCCCTAGGTTTCTTTCTCCTTTTCGGAAAAAACGTTCCTAATCACATGATCGAGGTACCTCTCCGGTGTGGTCCTTCCTAGAGTTTTTCTGAGAATACGAGGGCGCAGTCTATCCGTGAATGTCCCCCCCCCCCTCTCCCCCCTTCCAATAGGTGCCACTTTTTCTGAAGGAGAGTGGTCTAGACAAAGCGGCCATCTATAGGATTATACATGGATAGCCACTGCAAAAACATCAATATTTCAGATGGGATAAGCGGATTCCAGATACAAAATCCGTCGTTTTGTTGAAAAGAAAAACAGTTGTGCGAATGACGTTCCGCAAAATCAATTCGCCTAACATTAAGAAGCATTTTCTGCAGAGATCTGGGTCTTAACAACTTCATCCTGAACCCCAAAGGAACTGACTTACTTTGATATGGCGGAAAAACTAAATAAAAATTATGGAAAAGATGAGACAGGAGACGATGAAATAATGCAGTAAAAATAAAAAGAGATTATATGTATTAGCATGAGATAATTTAAAATAGAAATCGTCCCAATTATGTCCTCATTATGCTGGAATTATGGTGGATTGACACTATCGAATGAATAAAAACACACAAATAATAAACAACTTAATGAATTAACCTGAATTAAAAACAAATTTTCCTGAATTATTCCACATGAAAAGCTGTTCTACAGAGATCTGAAACTGGACAACATCCTTCTGGACTCCGAAGGTCACGTCAAACTGGCAGATTTTGGCATGGCCAAGACGGAAATGAATCGTGAGAACGGCATGGCGTCCACGTTCTGCGGTACTCCCGACTATATCAGTCCCGAGGTAGGTACCTTCAGAATTTTCTTGCGAAATTTCGTCAGTGCATTTGTCTTCTTTAAGATTATCAAGGGGCAGTTGTACAACGAAGCTGTGGACTTCTGGTCGTTCGGTGTTTTGGTGAGTCGTTTTTCTCTTTGGCTGCATCGTTCACCAAGCCTCATTTAGCTTCATTTCATGAAAACTATGTGTTTTCTTTAAGATGTACGAGATGTTGGTCGGGCAGTCGCCATTCCACGGAGAAGGTGAGGACGAGTTGTTTGACTCAATCCTCAACGAGCGCCCATACTTCCCTAAGACTATTTCGAAGGAAGCGGCGAAATGCTTGAGCGCTGTGAGTTTCCTTGTGGATTTTGGAATTCTGTAATGATTCTCAACCCATTCCCTGAAAATGGTCCGTTTTAGCTCTTCGACCGTAACCCGAATACCCGATTAGGAATGCCCGAGTGTCCAGATGGTCCAATTAGGCAACATTCGTTCTTCCGTGGAGTCGACTGGAAACGGTTCGAAACGCGACAAGTCCCACCTCCCTTCAAACCTAATATTGTAAGTCAGCTAATTTTTTCCTAGAAGTAGAATCTCGTTCACTTCCATGAAACGTAGAACAACATCCATTCACAGCCAGCACCGTTCAGCCAATCACAGCGTAGCTACGAATGCAGCGCTGTACTTAATTACACGCATCATAGGGGTCACCGCACAGGAATTTTGGTTTTTGGCATACTATTTGGCTACCTATGCCTCAAAAAGTTCAAGAAACATTGTTTCGCCCAAAACTTCGCCCATAAGAGTAGCCAATTTTGCCTGGTTACGGGATCTATAGAAGGGATAGGTATCTCGCAGAATCTTCTTGGTGCGTTCTGTAGAGGGGTTATTAATATTTTATGGGTGTGTAACATCGTGAGGGTAAAAGAAGCGTAACCAGGCGAATCTGATTGGCGTACTTGGGCCGCTCGCCACGCCCATCTGTTTGAACTCGAACGGCGTCAATCTCATGACACATGGTCTATTTGTGCTTAGCGCCGTATGAATCAAACAGGTGGGCGTGACGATGAGTGGCTCGAATGCGCCAATCAGAGTCGCCTGGTTACACCCCCTTTCCCTCACGATGATACACACCCATATTTTATTCGCCGAAATCGTTCATCCGACAGGAAGGCTACAACCTTCCCGGAAACGTTCATTTATAATCCTGGCGTTAGTGTAGGTATCATAGAAAGGAGTACGCTCTGTAGTATCATACGTTAGAATCTCGGGCCGCATGCATTATTGAAATCACCCAGGGTAAACGTGCTAATACCCCTCAGACTCATTAACCATTAATAACAGGACCTTTACCCTGGGTTATGTTAATAATGAATCCAGGATCCAGGAAGATCGGCGCTTCTTCGCCCTAAAGTGGATCCGCTCAGAAACACGTAGATCATATGCCACTAACGGGTTAAAGTCAATTATGGCCAGTGGACGTACTCATTGTGGAATCCATCAAACTTCTCCAGTGAAACTCGTCCGCTGTGGGTGTACGATCTACATGATCGATTAGA
>JARK01001657.1:103815-115794 GCA_000688135.1 Ancylostoma ceylanicum
CAACAGCGCTGCAGCTGCATGGTTTCACGCAGTTACGATAAGAATACCAAAACTGAGAAAAGTAGCTTTGAAACACTGATTTCGGATATAATTTTGAAATTCTTTTTACTATCACTGGACAAAAAGGAGAGCATCCAGTTCTAGGTTCCCTACACAAGGGCTGCGAGGAGTTTGTTTAAGAGGTTTTGAGGTATGTCTCCATCTCAATGCAGCAATGAGCACAAGACGTAGTGAAGTGCTCTTTTATGAGGAAAACTTTTTCATGGAAATAACGTGACTCAATTTACCTCGATTCCAGAAACCTCGTTCTTTACATGCTTTTTGCTTCAATAAGCAAGTGGTAGGTCTCAAACCCAACATGTAAAACGATATTTGGAATGACTGCATCAATTTCATGTGAAAATATAACGAAACTGTACGGAAATGAGGTCCAGCATCCGGTTAGAAGAGCGCGACTCAGCTGCGCGGTCGTCAATGGGTTAATGCAATAGTTAAATTCCCTGAATAATCGTCTCAACTAACCTTTCTCAAAGTTCAAATACTCATAAAACGCATCAATGCTGTCGTCGGTTTCAGCGAGTTTCAGTTCGTACTTTGAAAACTCTTTCATGGCATTCGTTGATGCTTCATGGGCGGCTTTAATTTCTTCATCAACATCTTCTCCTAAATAGTGCAATCCTCAAAACAAAGTACAGGATGACATCAACAAAAAGAGGAATGTACAAAAACATAAATTATATGAAAGAATAAACATAAGCATACCAGCGAACTCTAGATAGCTCTTCCACGTATCAGCCAGATCAACGTTCGGAATCCGTAAAGCTCGTTTGTACAAAGACTTGACTGTTTTGAGTTGTTTTTCGTTTGTGGTATCTCCTAGATAAGGAGCAATTTACGCTTGCTAATCACATAAAACGACATGGAATTAACATAGATTCTTCGTGAATGACGTTTCACTTCTCGTGTATAGATTATCTCGAGATACAAGAACTGTGTTCTCTATACAAAATCCTAATGAAGCTTCATTTGAGCTGAGGAGGTTGTGCAAATGCACCTTGAGGCGTAACGAATCAATTCAAAGTAAAAAGGTTAAAAAGAAACAGATCACCACCTCCAAGCAATGCTTCTTCAAAACAAAGATAAGACTGCCAGATCATTGCCCCAACATCAACTCGTAGACCAATCGCCGAAACCGCTTCTTCGAACTTCTGCAACCATCGCTGACTTGCGCATGTTTGCACTATTAGTATCCAAGGATAGTATCACCTCTCTCGCGAACTTTGGGTCTATTCCACATGCCCACTGGACGAGTTCCATCCAAATCTCCAGAGAGTTAGCGTCGAAAACAGCTCTCTCGAATAGTTCTTCCATACGTGTACGCTCCGCTCCAGCTGATCGTTCATCCCTAGATGGAACAGTAAAAATTCATACCAATGAGTTTAATTCTAATTCATATTCATTTTAATTCATTTCATATTCAATACCAGTGCATAATTAGGAGATGATGTCAACGAAAAGAAAACTGGAAAAGTAATATGAATTACAATGAATATGAAATAAAATTAAGTGAATTATATTAGAATTAAAATGAACATGAAATGAATTAAAATGAATATGAATAGGAATTAAACTCACTGAATCCATTCTATCCACAATTTGGTGGTCAATGGAGCCTGAGCAGCCATTTTTTCCCTGGCCTCAGCAGCTTCTTCAAGGTCGCCATTTCTTCGAAGCAACGAGATGAGCTCTTCACTGAGTTGAGCGTCATCAGGGTTTTTCGTGAGCTGAAAGAGAGAACGTGATTATTCCCAATGTGTTGACTCAAAGAGTTTCCCTGCTTATTATCTGTCCAGCGCGCTTGGTTTCGGGAGCATCACGAGCGCACGGATAGATGAACAATTAAATAAATGAGTAAGAAGGATGTACACATCTCATAAGCAGTTTTTTTTAATAAGGCAAGTTGAAGGAAAAAACAGGTAGCGATACATTTGACCTTCTTGAAAATGCAGGAAAGCGCAGGAACTCACCTTCTTCTTCACTTCAGTGATCTTCGCATCCAAATCCTCCATTTCTTCCTCGTTCATCTCTATTTCAGCCATATCAGCATCTTCTACTTCTCCCTCTGCCATCTTCTACAAATCCAGCCATAATCACCAGATCAAATTTACATAGTGCACAATAAACAAATGAGAACGAAGTTCAAATCAAATTCCACTGGGACTGTGTGAGGAAGGAACTGTTCCAAGCAAACATTATGCACACCAAAAAACACAAGAGAAATAAATTATTTATTTCCATAAACCAAAGAACTATGACTACATCACTGAGAACGGACGTATTCCACACATTTTGATGGATCTGTTGGGAAGTACTCCTGCATTCGAGTCATCAGTCTCTTGAAAGACTGAATATACTTTCTCTGGGTTTCATCATTCAACACGTGTGCAATATTGGAGACGTACGCCTTGGCGGATCCAGGACGCTGGTGAATACCTTAACGTAAATATTAAAATACACACCGAACAAAGGGAATGCATTGAGAAATTTTAAATGTAGAGAACAAAAAACTAACCAGATCGCGTCACTCCTACAGGCCATGGAGCATTTCCGATGGCCATAGTCATGTATGCGTTATTCGCCAAGATATAATTCCTGTCGATAATCAACAATCTGGAAAGGACATTTTATACTCGACGACTACACCACAAAATAAAGCTACGTAATCAACTTCCCACTTACCTGCAAATGTTGGTCAAATGGTGGCGTATGTCGTTATTACAAGAATGGTTTTCCAATGAATTCAGCAAGGGTTTCAAGTTCATAACAGTTTGTTTGTGAATACTCGCTTGCAGCTTACCTGAAAAAAAAAGAAAATGAGTAAGTAGAAGGGTTAGAAGATGAGAAATTTCTAGAACCAAGTCGATAGTAGCGTCAAACTAACTTTTTGCTTTGGAAACTTTGAAAGTAGTTAGATGAGCAAGTCTTTTTAAACCTTCGCTATCTTTTCAAATGTATGAAGAGCCTCAACCTAAGCTTATCACAGGTGTAAAATTCGATCACATTACTGTACGGGGAAAACCTGCAGTCCATTTCCGGTATAATACTCTCGAGTAGAAAAAACTGACACCAACACCTGTTTCGGTCTATCTGAGAGAATGTGATTTCCAAAAAGAACGAGAGTAGAAAAAAGTGGAAGGGATCTAACCCACCAACCATAGCCTAGGTCAGGTCTCAAAACGCCTGGATAACAGAGAAGGGAAGAATAGCAAAGATTGCAGCTGCGACAAAAGGAACCTACTAATTAACATCGCGAACGTACACTAAAAAGGTATAGAGACAAAAAATACCTGCAGGACTCTTCTTCTCTTCATCATCTCGTCTATTCAATTCCTTCCCCCATCGAGTAATTAGATAATTGAAGAACGAAAGAATTATATCACAGTCTCTATGTGGGTCATTTCCTGAATATTATGCAGCTAAAGTATAAAATGAGAAAACGAAAGAAAAAATTAAGTCGAATAAAAGATATAGAACGAGAGGAGTTATTGTGAATCAAAGAATGGACTCACCAATGCCAAGTAATGTGGCCTGCTCCTCAATCTTTTCCCAATTATCATTGAAAGAAGAAGATAAATCAACGTCGTGCTTGTTTGGATCGTCCGACGACCCTTCTATCACTTCCTGAATGTTGATTTTATATACCTCACATATCAAGAACACTGCAAGCAGATCGCATGGCGAATATTAACCTTAACCAGCTCCTCATCTACGTCACGCATTGCTGACTGTAGCTCGTTCTTCCATCCTTCCTTCATGTCGGGCTGTTCAATTTCTAATTTTAGCAGGCGGGCACGGATATGTGACTCGTCTTCTCCTGTAATAGAAGCAACTAGACTGGAAAAAACACGCTCATTTTTGCACATTAATCAGTGTGAGCGATTACACCGTGAATCCACTGAGATGGTAATAGAATGAGAAGCAGACTACAGTAGAAGCCAACATGACTTACAAAACTAATAAGTTGTGTTTGATCAATTTTACACTGATTAACATTTCATTTCAAATTTCCGTCACCACCTATCTTCATTGCAGGTTGGAGGTGGAACAAAATGAGAGAACAATCGAGACCCGTACATTGTGTCCTTTTCACTGTCGGAAGTGTCGGAAATTCGTTCTCGCATCACAGAAAATCGCTCATCTTCTCTGCCCTACCACCTATACGGCCACCAGCTGGACGCTGTGTCTGCCGGTATTGAGGTTCTCCTTATGTTTTCCACCGTTTTCGGAATAAAAACAAACTTATGAAATGAAACGGTAGAAAACATGGGCAAAACATTAATATCAGCAACAACAGCTCTTAGCTGCTTTGCCGCCTCGCATTGGAAGTACGACGCTGAATCATTAACCGCCGAACTCAAAGGCATTTAGCGCGAAGAGATCTACCGCTCAAGACCCCACACTGTTCGGAGGAATATTTTGTCACAAACGTACTCCATGAGATGCAACTTCTCTTGATAATAGCACCACGTCTAGAGAGGTTAATGCGGGAAACTCTACTACACTTGTTAGATGCTGGAATTGAACGTACCGAATAAACAAATCGGCTGCCCTCTGTCTCTCAAACGTTTGCGAACTTCCGACATCGGAATTTCATCGGTAACGGAGTCTTCGAAATGTGTTTCTCCTTCGCCAGAAGACCCTGCGGCACTGGTGCCTTCCTAAAACAGTTCAGATGAACTTATAACTTGGTTATGCGAAAAAATCTCAAATATCGAATTTGATACATATAAATGCATAAAGTTGAATGAACGAAAAAGGTACACACCTCAACAGAATCATCCTTAGCACGTTGCTTGAGTTTCTGCTTTTCAAGATACTCTTCCTCGTGTTTGGCCACGACATCAGCTCCTCTTATGAATTTCTTCCCACCCGCCTTAAATAGTATATTTAAGCATTACTGGTTCACTTAGTTGTTGGAAAAGGCCATAGACAAGCTAAAACCTTCACTTCGAACTCAGCAATAAATTTCCGTTTCCGTTCCATTTCTTCCTTCATTGTTTTCAGGAAATCCATTTTTTCTGAAAACATTGCAATACAATTAGTTCGTGAAATGCAACAAAAACGCGAGATTACCACAAACTAATGAAAAAATTAGACCAAAAACACATACGAAAAATAATTTAAATTCCTCGTGATTTCCTATGTGTACTCTGCATTTACAGACAATACGATTGCAGCTCTCGGGAACTCGGACACTATTCGCCGCGCTGACTATCCTTTTGAGGATTTTAGCAAATTTGGGGAAATGTAGCATTTTAGGGTTAAGAAATAGGCAGTCAAGAATTACAACTTTTTTGAAATATGTTACTGCCAGGAGAAGGAGGAACGTCGCTCTCAATCCAAAACCCTTAGTAACGGGTGCATTTCGGACGGGGTCAAAAATGGAGCTGGTTTGCTGCGAAATTGCCACTTTTGTATCAAAAGATCTGTCTCCGTCGTATGATGAGAGTTAGACAGAAACTGCGAATGAGATCCTGGTTAAAAATCGCTGGTGAAGCACAGACCAGAAGATCTAAAAAGACGAAAGGCAAGTAAAAAGCCTGAGATTTTTTTCCTAGTGGAGAAATCACAGCAACTTCTGTTTTTACACCAAACATCGAATCTATCCAAGGTCTTGCTCTTGGGAATCTTTAAATTTTCAATACATGACGAGCTGGCTTTGTTTACATCGATTTACCCAGGTACGCGGCAGCGTCGCGCCCGCTGCGGCAGATATTCTGCTGATCAGTTGCCACGAAACTGGGTCGAACATCTGTCACTAATTTCTCTTTGTAATGTAGCTTTGAAGCTATTCAACTATACTTCCATGATTACTTTTCAAGTTTTCTCCTTTGTTTTCGATCTTGCGTTTACTCTATTACCGTCCTAATTTGGCTCCGAAACAAGTTGGCGTTGTGATGCAGTATTTAGCCTCCTATCTTTATAGGTATGTCAGCCTCCCTGGCTCGTCGACGGAGAACGCAGCCGGAAAATCTCAAGCTTCGTCGTCTAACGCAAGCTTACCTCACTCCTTTTACACGGGTAAAATCACAGCAGACCACCACCGAGTCGAAAATCGATAATATCTATGACATTAGTGAGTGAATTAACCATTTTTATGTTACAAATGTGCATTATGTCACGTTTAAACGATAATTTTTAGCCCAAGATTTGATCTTGGATTACCAGAGCGTCACAACTGGCCTATTCCCTCGGTATTCTCGAGATCGAGATGTTGGTTACGTGAAGGACAGCATTTACTGTGCTTTAGCCTGCTGGGCTTGCTCTATTGCGTATAAGTAAGTTTTTTTTTGGTTTTTTTAACATCATCAACAACATCTCTTGGCATTATTGGTGATTCTGAACCGGTGGCTTTCGGCCGAATTCAGGCTGAACGTGTTTTTCAAAAAAAGAATGTCTGATTTTGCTTGATTAAGCTCAAACTGTGCAAACTCCGGTGGTTTACTCGTGAATTTTGGGTAACTTCCGCTCACCATTCTGCCCCATTCCTTACGCTTTATTTTTTTATTTATTTATTCCTGGAATCGGTGCGTGACTATCAGCATAGAATAACCAAAAGATATTTTCACCCATTAGGGGCATAAATTGTTCACTCTGCAAGGAAGTTCAAAAGACCAGTTGGATACGAACCAGTGTCGCATTCCGCAGCATTGGGCAGCGAGTATCAGAAAACGTCATCAAGGCGTTATCGGTCGAGGAGTCAGCAGACAGCCAGAGTGTCACGCTGCGCCGCGGCACTGGTCCGTATCCAACTGGCCGTTTGGAGTTCTCTGTAATTACGGATGTATTTTTTAAATTTTATTGTACATGATAAAAGGCATGGTTGCGGGCCGATGATGGGAAGGTCTCCCAGCGATGACCTGTTTACGGAGTCAGCAGTTGTTGCTCCACAGGACATCTTATGGGTAGCAGAAAGCTACCAGTGGCGGACGCGGAAAGTGGGCGGGGGGGGGGGAAGAAAAATTGGGGTCTCTGCCGTTTTGGGGACCTGGACAGAAAATGAAACTAATGAAATATTATGATAAAAACTAATTAATAAAAATTATTTGAAAAATAAAAATAAACAGTTAAAAATGTACTTCTTATAAAGTAAGTTCAAAAATTGGGCCCTGCATCCGCCACTGGTATTGTCGTGGTCACCGCGTTTCCAACGTCTGCGGCTGCAGACAAGGGACACGGCGCCACGCGGCCGCCGTGCAACACCGCCGCGAAGCTGTTGCGTGGCGCCGGCTTATCGATCGATTTCTTCCTTCAGACCACTTTCTCGGCTTTTTTTTTTGTTCATTTCCGCTAAGATTTCCACGTTTGCCACCCATTTCTTTGAGTTTTTTCCCCAATCCAGTCGAGGAGAGATTTCCGAACGTCTTGTCCGATCTTATCCTGAACTGTTTCAGGTTGTCCAAACTGTTTTTGATTATCTGTTTCGCAATGTGCTATTCTATGGGTCCCCAGGAACGGGGTGCGGGCACTCAGTTACCTGTACCATCTGCCACAACGAACTCACCGAAATGGATGGCAAACGTGAAAATTCTAGCTGAAATTAACAAACGAGCCGAAGACGCGGCCTGAAGGAAGAAACCGATCGATAAGCCGTCGCCACGCAGCAGCCTCGCGGCGGTGTTGCACGGCGGCCGCGTGGCGCCGTGTTCAGCTGTCCGCTTTGGCTGACGTTTGTATCGCGGCGACCACGACAATAGCTACTATCCTTTCGTGGTGGTATTCATGGGTTTCCACGGGGAACAATCGTTCATGCTTTCAATCGCACAAAAACTGCCCCTCGACTGAGTCTCAAAGTCCCTGAACACGACAATACTTGACATCCTGAAATTCCCGTGCTTGCTGCTTCTAATACGTCAAAGTTCAGGAGACTGGATGATGAACGCGGGCGCCAGACTGAACTTCGCCAATCTGCTGTTAAAACGATGCGTGGTATTCTATTTTGTTGGATGCAGCAGAGTGAAACGGTCAGACGTTTTTTTTATATTCATGAATTATTTTGCAGAACATCTAGTATCCAATATTTTTTACATTGTCGTTTATTTTTGGTGGAAAAGCTATGAAGATTATCACTTTCACCATTTTTTTTTTGCAGCTGAATGAATTCAAATCAAGTATTTCCCCTGAACACGCACTTCACGCACGATTTGATCTTCATTCTGGAATGACTCTAAACCGTCCACACGAAAAGATGTACGGTCACATGCAAATGGATCTTGTTGCTCTCTATCTCCTGGCTCTTACAGAGATGATTGCAAGTGGAGCGAAGGTTAGCCTCCCCTTAGAATTCTCTTTATTTGCTATCTATCTCAGTTTTGCATCGTTTTTTGTCCTAATCTAACTCGATTTTGATTTTTCCGTCAGTCCTTCAGGAACTCTGGTTATATCTTAGTCTTTGACCATTCTCGAAATTTCTACAGCTTCAACATAATAAACCAATGTACTAAAATAGATTCTCATAGGTCATCTACACCCATCACGAGGTTAATTTCGTGCAAAACCTCGTGTTCTACATTGAAAGAACCTATCGTGCTCCTGATTTTGGTATGTGGGAGAGAGGTACCCGTTATAACAATGGGAAACCTGAGCTTCACGCAAGCAGCCTTGGTATGGTGAAGGTCTGTATTCATTTGATTCTTTTCTGTTCTCGCTACTTATTGTTTGCTTGCTTACGTTCTGTCTGTGTCTTCTAGGCTGCTCTTGAAGCCATAAATGGGTTCAATCTGTATGGAACAACAGGGAACAGTGCATCTGTGATCTACGTGGATATCGATGGTCACAACAGGAATAGAACTACTTTCGAAACCATACTCCCGAGGGAGAGCAATTCAAAAGTAACATGTTTATTGAAAAGCACAAGTAATAGCGTTTGAAACCCATGTTTAGAATACTGATGCGGCCTTGCTCATGACAGTTGGCTGGCCAGCATTCGCTTCGCACGATGAGAATTTGTTTACAAAAACCGTGAGTAAATGCATACGAAAACTTGAAGGAAAATTCGGCGTTCGACGGTGAGATTCTGTTGATTTTATCACTCCCTTTTATTTAGTGTTAAGTTAAAACTGAAAATGTATTGTCGAACAACTTGCAGTCCTTCTCGAAAACATAGACGGATTCCGTGACTGCAGAATCGCGGTGGGACCCCAGACGAGGGATGCGCAGAGAGCATGTTCCAAGTGAGAGGGAGGGGTAGGTTCCGCCGCGATTCTGCAGCCGCGACGATATGAAACCGCACCCGCAATCCGTCCATCTTTTCGACAAGGACTGCATCTGCCAGGTTATTTCTACAGATTTTTGTGCCCGAAAACTTTATCCACCATTAACGAAGGAGGTAGGAAAGGGTCGAAGTCAAGGCCACTGTCGCTCCTTGAGCTGAGTAGATCATACATAAGTCAAGTGTTGCCTTCTGAAACAACTGATCCCTCTGGAGTTTCGATCTATTGCTACCATGATGACTGAGTTCAGTAATCGTTAAAAAGTAATGTTCCTCGAGTCTTGCACTTGCGCGGTCTGCGGTACAAGACGCTTTAATGGTGTCTATTACCATGTGTTTATAATTCCAACGATGTCCAGCATAAGAACTACCCCAACTTCAGATTTCTTCGTGATGGATACCATTGCGAGCTCGAGGATAATACTAGGCCATACTATGATGAGCACGAGACATCACGATTCGATGGAGTTGAGAGCCAATTTCCAATGTTTTTCGCGTACATGAGTCTTACTGGTAAGTGCTGTTATAGTGTTTATGTTATTCGACCTATTTGCGGTCTGCTTATCTGTTAGCATCTGGGCCGTCCGTTCGCACTGTCCTCAGTCGTTTCTGTTTTAAGCTTGTTTTGTGCCTTTTATATGACTGGGCTCCCATTATTGTATTCGGTTGCTCACACTTGCTGAGGATTTATTATTCTAGAGCACCATAACACAGTGTGCATTAACTTTAGCCTAATCACTTTGGGAAAATTTCAACATTGCTGAGCTACCTTAGGTGAATGATGGCAATTTTTTTTTCATTTACAGCTCATTTTCGTGGTGATCAGGAACACGCGGATAAATATTTCGATAAGCTACAAGCTCTGCTTGTCAACGACGACAGCGGTTAGTTCCACCATTTCTCGTAGTTTCTGCATTACGGAAACCTCTTTGGCATTTCTAATGTCAAAAATCTCTCAATAACTTCCATGTCCGTTCATCTCTGAACCTGGGCATCTTCAGATTATTTTACAAGTTTTCTTTGCCGCTCCAGGTTGTTACGGTGGAACACTTTATTTACGATCGACCTAACGTTTCGACGAGACCGTCTTCTTCAGAGGTCTGAAAGTGGCTCTCGCAATTCATTTGTGCTCTACACGACCAAACGTCTCATCTTACTTTGCCAGTTCTCGACGTTGTCCAAGGCAAGGTACGATGAGAATGCTCGAGACTGAGGTCGAACCCACCGGACTTTCCACCCTTTGCGGAAGTGTCCGCACTGGCTGGTGATCGTTGCAGCGGACGAGTGGGTTGTACTCAACGTCCGGATCTTATTTAATCTACAGCCGATAGCCCGCATAACGATAGGAAGGGGAGAAGGTCACTTGTTAATGATAGACATTCATTTCTGTTGTTCATTGCTGGACTTCTGGCAAAAATCCAGGCCGCTTCTAAAGCTTTTCTTGCCGAAATGTCGTCTTCATACGCGAGTATCGTGCACTTGATATCAAAATCGTTACCCGTGTGCGCTTCCATTTTATGGCGCCCTAGTGGGGACGTCAAGTTTCCTCGTCTTTTAGTGGCCATATGTTCCCTTATTCGTACGCTCAGTGTCCTCCCCGTTTCGCCTATATAGAGGTCGTGGCAGGTTATGCATTCCAGTTGGTATACGACTCCCACCTTACTACAATCACCGATATTACCGTGCGGGCAAACAACGCATTGCTCAGTTGTACATTGCTTATCGTAGAGCCGATTTCGGACCAACTGCTTCTTGATGTTGTCATTGGGAATGTTCACCAAATAAACATCATTCTGCAGTTGAGCTCGATTTATGCATTGTTGAAAGGCCGCGCTAATTTTGTCCGAGAAAAATGGTAGGCAAAGTGGGAGTTTGTTGTTTCGCGGTGTTCGGCTTCCAGTATCAACGCGTGATGGTCTACGTTGGTACTGTGAGGTTGAATAGCCGTTGCTGCCTGCTATTTTTAGCGCCAATCTTCTTGATTCATACAGTTCTTCTTCTCCTGTGCACAACTTTGCAGCTGTTTTGAACATGTTACGCACGACAGCGCGTTTAACAGCCGTAGGATGTGCCGACTCCGCGTGAATTAGGATGTTCTTGGAACTTTCCTTTCGGTACCACTTGACACGCATGATACCGCTCGATAGATTTATCTGGGTGTTGAGGAAGGAAAGCCACCCGTCACGCGGAGTTTCTCGTGTAAGCCGAATGTACTGCGACTGCTCGTTCAGAATTCTGAAACATTCATCCATCTCCGACTGCGTTGATGTTACTACACAGCAGTCATCAATGTAGCGGCAGTACATTATCGGCAGTACATTATAATGTACTGCCGCTACATTGATGACTGCTGTGTAGTAACATCAACGCAGTCGGAGATGGATGAATGTTTCAGAATTCTGAACGAGCAGTCGCAGTACATTCGGCTTACACGAGAAACTCCGCGTGACGGGTGGCTTTCCTTCCTCAACACCCAGATAAATCTATCGAGCGGTATCATGCGTGTCAAGTGGTACCGAAAGGAAAGTTCCAAGAACATCCTAATTCACGCGGAGTCGGCACATCCTACGGCTGTTAAACGCGCTGTCGTGCGTAACATGTTCAAAACAGCTGCAAAGTTGTGCACAGGAGAAGAAGAACTGTATGAATCAAGAAGATTGGCGCTAAAAATAGCAGGCAGCAACGGCTATTCAACCTCACAGTACCAA
>JARK01001657.1:127985-152889 GCA_000688135.1 Ancylostoma ceylanicum
CTTCATTCTGTTTACATGCTGCAATAGACTCTTATCCCTTAGCTACCACAACAGCCAGCTAAACATAGATCATTCCAAGTGGCCATTTGCACTGAATCGGTTACATCCAAATGCTCACAGCCCCCATGGTCTACCAAAGAGCGTCACTTTGTGGAGATGAGAGAAGGCCTGGCGGATTTCAGGGAATTTCAGGAGAGTGTGTAAACTATTTCAGGGGGATATAGGTATCCCGCGAAAGGTTTTCAGGGTTTTCTTTGCGTCCAATGTGAAGTATGCGAGCGAAGCGAGCGTTATTAGAAGTCTGGAAGTCCGGCGTTAGCCGGACGGCCAGACTGGTACAATATAACAGTGTTCTCCGAAAATTTGACTTAATCTCTATTTCATTCCTTCTTCCTGGACATTCATGCAAATTACGCACGATTCGTGGACTTGCGGCTCTTGTGCGCTCTTTGCCGTTGCTTGGAACAAATTCTTGTTCTGAAACTTCTCCATCTCCTGCTAATAACCTTACATTTCATTTAAAGGTCGAAAGCAGAAAAAATGAAAATGACACAATATTTTACGAGATGCTTCAGTGTCATTTCTGCAAACCTTTTCGTGAAATTTCTCAGTCAAGCCATGTTTTTGTTCACCTTTTTATCGTTGGCAATCAAAGCTCATCCGTTTGCAAGGAACATTTGGCTAATCCTATTCTCCTACTGTATGTCTTCTAGAATTTCTTTCTTGATACGGCCATCGAGAGAGACTTTCCTTGTTATGGCTGAGCTGAAATGTCTTCCCGGAAATGCTTTCCTTGAATTAGTAGCTAAGAGACTGTGACAAAAGCTTTTGGATTGAAGTTGTCGGTATTATGTAGCCGACATCTTGGGCGAACAATTTAATTAAATGAGTTTGCTGACTGGAAATGACGAGGAGCTGCTTATTCAAGTGTCACAAGTAAAGTAGATTTTCTCAGAAGAAGGTGCTTTCGTGTTGAAAAAATCAGCTTATCGAGTCATATATGACGAATGAACATGACGTTGCTCACGAGAGGCATGAAAAGAGCCTTAAAAGTGCACTTGAGCTAGCGTTATTGTTGTGGATAATTGGTTATAACTGAAAGACACGAGGTTAAAGAGTTAAGCTGTTGTTCTTAAGGATGTTACAGCTCCACTGTTCTGAAAGCAGATTGCTTTGCTATTTTAGAGTACACAACGACGTCAGTGTATTCATCGAATGCGTTTTTTCTTCGTTCCAGTTCAGAAAATAATATGGGTCGGTGGGGAATGAAGCTTTGTAAGAATAGTGAGAGCTTAAGTTACTACTTACTAGATAGTGCTCTCGCTATACTCGACAGGATGGTAAAAGTAAAGATGCACTGGGTGGTAGAGTCTGAGTGCGCGCTCACATCTGCGTTTCGGACAAAACCTAATGAACGCCATGCATTGAAGGCCATGCTCAAGCGGCTGGCATCATCCGAGAGAGCGATTCACTGCACATTCAGCTAGATCAACCGCTTTTGAACAAGTTGCTCGTGCGCGACTGTCACGTCGCGACGAAATGTAAACACAGCTTATCAAGGTCGATGTCGCCTGAGGGTTGGCGACGCGGAGTATAGGTATGGGTAGAAGTTGTTGTGGATAGAGAGCCCCACTTCCTATGTTGAATAAGAAAAAAAAAGAAAAAAATGGGTGTGCTATGGGAAATAAGCGCTTCGAACTCATGCACTAGCAGAGTGAGAGGAGGCGTTCGGCGATTTGGAAGACAGATAAAGGAGCTGTGTGTCGCATTCAGACCTCCGAAGGGGATGGTTACTGCGAAACGTGGGGCAAAACAAAAAATAACTTTGTCGAGTAACAACCTGCTCAGGCTAAATAATACAAAATTCTTACCACCGAATGCCCAGTTTCAAAAAAGAAAGGGCATGGAATTTCCAATTCATTTTTTTTTGTTTTACTGTCTTGCATCACTTGGGTTGCATACATACGCTGTTTTTGTTCGGTGGAATCAACTACATTTGCAGATATTGCATTGTCAATTCTAATTAGCTAGTTTTTATTAACTATCGTGCTTTTTGATTAACTATCGTGCATATCTCCTGTGTCCCGTTGCATATTTTCGTCCATATGGCAGGCTTGTCACAAAATTTCTTGGCTGTCCGTACCTGGTAGTACAGGGTGGGCCAAAATCATGGTGGAGGGTATAAGTATACATGCAAAAGGCTCATTATAAGGGATTTTGAAAGGAGGTCATAGGGTTCACGTCAATTATTAAACAACGAACAAAGGTGGCATTAGATCCCAGAATATCGTCTGTCAGCAGCAGGGATAAGCGGATTTCTTCTCGGTGTCGGAAGCTCGGCAGTTCTTGAATTGTGAAGGATTGGCAGTAGCTGAGTTATATTAAGTAATAGATGCTGCTCTTATCCCTGCAAATTTCCTGTTTGACGAGATTCTTGCGCCTTCCGACCTTCTGGATTTACGTAACGCTTCCGTTCATTCCTGGTTAGCAGCTTCACAGTCCTTGAGGCGCTCTGTCATTTTGTTGATAGCTCTGCGGAAGGGGAATCATCTAACTCATTTCAAGCTACTTGGAGTACTTTTATCAAAATTATTGCATAGCCATGGGGCTTTCAAAAAATCGTCTCGAGACCGAACAATTCAGCAATTAAGTAACTGACATTGATATCTGTTGACTCCGGTACTTGTCAGGACCAGTGAAATCTCTATGCTTGTTCAACTGTCATACAAACTTTCTCAGATTTCCTATGTCTGCTTTCACTAGAACATGATTCTAATGATGATACGTTTGAAAAAGTTATATCGAAGTATTTCCTGGACGCTGCCAATAGTGAAAAAGTGAAGAGTGCCGAAGCAGTACTGCGGCAAAATGAGCTCGGAATTGGTGTGAACATGGGCAGTTTATACAATTTTAATTCTGTGTCTTGTATGTGAATCGTGCAGATGTAAAAGGTCCAGCTTATATGTCGTTGTGCACCCCTCTTATTGCTGGTGTGGTTGTATAGCGTTCGAGAGCCTATTATTTGTTTAATCTTTCTTCTGAGGATCCTTTTAGCCGTGGGCAGCTAATCATCGTTATAGTCTTTTTATATGTCTTTTTTAAATTGCCATTTTCACAGCTTTATCTCTGCAGAAAAAGCCCTTTTTTCATACTAAAGATGTGTTTACGAGACTCGTTTCCAGCAACCGACGCTTAGCGACATGACAGAGTTCGAGCTGACGTTCTCATACAAAATTGAAGAGATGCTAAGCCGTATCGCTCATCCAGAGTACCGTCAGCTGCTTGTTGAGGTCAGTTCTCCTCCAATTAATTTTAAGTGGTTTGCTATATGAAGAAGGATATTTCTGGAAATACACAGCAGCTGGGAGCTGTTGAAGGCGCTTCCATGGTAATCTAATTCGTTGGAATTGTTTTTCTCCCTACGTCAGACGGTATCAATGGAATTGCCTCGTCGTCAGTTATCTTTAGCAAACATTGCCGCGATTATCCGGCGCATCATCAGCTTCCATCTCGTGATAATCGGAAAAGTCGGAGTTTATTGGCTTTTGCATGGTCTTAGTACAGCAGCAGTTCTCGGCCTCGTAGCCTTCGAATAATACTCGCTCCACAGATGAAAGCTGTGGGAAAGCCTCTTAGGATAAAGCTGACGCGAAACAATTACGTGAATTTCAGCTTCTTTCCGTGGTCGCAACAATCCTTGAACGCAACCCGGAAGTGACTTTCACGTCGGGACCCTTCGATTGTGACGTCGTAAGTAGTAACTTTTACCACCTCATCGTAAAAACAAACACCTTTGCATCTTTCAGCTTATCAAGAAAGCATTTTACCTCTATGCTGACCAGGAGAACATCTCCAACAAGGAGGACCTGACACCGTTCTACCAGCTAGAGAACATCTCGACTACAACCTCAACTGCGACCTATTTGACCAGGGTGAGTCCCTTCGCTGACAGATTCAACCGCCACCGGATGTCCACCGCTAAGCCTCACTTCCTGTTGCAGCAGCTTCCGCTTTTTGGTTTTTCCCTAGCGAATCCCCTCGAAATGTTATGAATCAAAATCCATTCGAGTTGTTTTTCTAAGCCCACGACTTTTGCGAAACCTGCTAATCGTGTCGCTTCTGTTTTCAACTATTCGAGCTAGAGTTCGTTGATTACCGATTTCATTGAACGTCAACACATTTTTCTAGCCCCCGCTACGTCTTTTAGTCATTTCATGAGGTTTCTTTCTTTATCCCTCATCCTCAATAATAAGGTGAAGAAATGGGTTCTAGAGAGCGAGGTAAAAAGAAGCAGCTTGGATGGTGTGTGTAGCGGTTTACAATCGCAGGGCTTTATTGCACTAAACCCACTAAGATTACCCAGGATAAGCGTACTGGCATCAAGCAAATTTACCCATCCTTATCTACTGCGTCAACACGTTCACCCCGCATAATCCCAATGATGCATTTAGGCCATGATTATGAAAGCCTCTATTCAGAGTTTTATTTATAGTAGAAATAGGTATTTGCTATGCAAATAAAGCCTCTTGCAGATGGGCTCATGTCAGCTTTAAATATTTTATCTCTATATTTGTTTGTTTAAAGATATGTTCAATGATTTTGTAGCAAAGACAATAAGGAAGATGATAGATGAAAGGACGAATACAAACCTGAAGAAAGCGCTTAGCATCTATTCTACGCGAAATTGAAGTTAATGAAAATTTGAAAATTAGAATTCCAGCGCTACCTAGAGAATTCTCTATGTCCATCCTATTCGTTGTGACCTTATATAAAGAACCAAAGAATCCCGTGAATTCCAGCGTGGGCACTATGAGTAAGAAAAAACGACGAATTTTTCTATTTCATGCGCGAGAAATTCCGACTGACACGGATTTGAAAGTTTTTAGGGATATCTTTGATTTTCTAGCTATTTCGGGACTTAGTTTTAAGTCCTTATAATAGCAGAGCTACTCGAACAGCTACTTGTCTGTTTCTTAACGGAATGAGATTTACTGTATACCAGTGGCGGACCCCCGAGAATGGGTCGCCAAATTTTCGAAATTACTTTAAAATACAAATAAAAATCTTGTAATAGTTTATTTCTATTTGTTTATTTTTATTATTATTTTTGAAATAATTTTTATTATGTATTTATTATTATATTTAATGTTTTTATTAATTTTATTCTCCGTCTGGGTCCCCAAAACGGCGGGGACCCCAGTTTTTTCCCACGCACCCCCCCTCCCGCCCACTTTCTGCGTCCGCCACTGCTGTATACATATTTGTAAGTATGCATAGTAGTGTATTGATCGAATATTGCTTTAGATACATTCGATATTCGAATATTCTATTCCGATTAAGTCGACAAATTAAAATGTTCAGCAAAGGAAGTACGCTACACTTTTGGGTGAAAAAAGTGCTGTGAAGCTTGTTTTTAGTATGTTCGATTTTTTTTTCGATGAACCGTTGAAATGTCATTAATATTAATTAGATTTATTCTATTTTTAATAATTCAACACTAATGCATAGGTCATGAGCGCAACTGCGTCGTAATAATTGGTGTTTTTTTCTTTTTGATCCATTCGCTAAAATTGGTGGAAGACAGCCCTCAAACCCCTCCTCATTCTGTTTTCCATATAGAAGCAGTCAATGAGAAAGACGAAATCCTTGAATAGTTCGCACTTCTGTTTTTCGCCAACCGAGACCTTTTCCCTGGTGCTTTGTAGGACACCGTCCCATATAATTTCCTCATGTACTCTAGCAAAGTCTCCAACAGCTTATTCTTGTTTCATGAACTTTTTATCTGGTCTTAGCAGGGAAAAGGAAGCTAGTGTAACAACCTTCGCTGCTACTTAGTTTGCACATTAGTTTTTTCTTGACTAAGCAGGTTATTGCTGACGCTCTTACGAGACCTTCACCGATGGATTTTATGGCGCTCGCACTATGCACAGCTTTGCACGTGATTCCCTAACATTTATCTCTCCAAGAAAGATGCAGACTTTAGCTTAGTTTGTTTTGCTGTGTAATTCTGGTCGATTTGTATTGCGGAAGGATTATGCGAGATTATTTGCATACGTTCATGGAATCTATTTTGTCATGTGTCGTCGACGACTTTGAGTCATGGAAGGTGCTGAGTTGTGACTGCCGTGACGTCGTTTGGCGAGCGATTCAGTTGTGGATAGTCACTTCCTCCGAAGAGCCAGAAGCTGATTTGTCGGCATCCAGATTAAGCGATGATTCAGATTGAAAACAGCCAGATTTTGCTATTGTTTACAATTAGTGTTAGGACTAGTACGATGAAATTGCGTTCGAGACCTTGGAATCCATATACAGGGTGGCGACTAAATACGTGCGCCATAAAAAACGTTCAAATTTTATTCCTTGCCAACAAACATTCAATGATGTCAATTTTTTATAAAAGAGCAAGACATGGCATTTTATAATTACAAGGAATTTTTGAAGTGTCCGCCATCAGCTTTGATACAGGCGTCAATTCGTTCCTTCATGGAATCGATGGTGCGGCGCAGGTAGTTAACGACTAGATTGTTTCAAATATTAATCAATTCTCTTCGCAAATCTACAAGGTTTTTCATATTTGAACTCCTAGGTTGCTCTTCCATAAAGCCCAAAACAGAAAAGTCCAATGGATTTAGATCCGGGTTATTGGCAAGCCCACAAATCCTTCATCAAAAAAGAGCTGATTTTGGTCTCCAAGAGGTGACTTGTTGTTTTGGCTCCATGTTTACACAATATCTTAGGAAGAAAAAGTAAGCATGAACGCTTCAAACAACAATTAAAATGGTGTCAAATCTCACGCGCACGTAATTTTTCGCCACCCTGTAGTAGTGCTAGAGTGCAGACCGGATTTACCCGGTCCTATACAGGGTGGCGAAAAAATACGTGCGCCATAAAAAGCGTTCTAGTTTTATTTGTTGTCCACGAACATCTAAAGAAATTTATTTCTATACAAGAACGAGGCACAACATTTCACAATTACTAAGTATTTTCGAAGTGTTAGCCATCAGCTTTGATGCAGGCGTCAATTCGTTTCTTCACGGAATCGATGGTGCGGCACAGGTAGTTAACGTCGAGATTGTTCCAAATTTCTATCAAATCCATCAGTATTTTCACATATCTACTCGTGAGTTGCTCTTCCATAAAGCCCCAAACAGAAAATTCCAATGGATTCAGATCCGGGCTATTGAGAGGCCACAAATCCTTCGTCAGAAAAGAGCTGATTTTGGTCTCCGGGAAGTGGATCATCGTTTTGGCTCCATGGGCTGTAGCCAAGTCTTGTTGGATGATAAAATTGGGATGCTTCTGCTTCCAGGGCACCACAACTTTCTCGAGGAATCTCTTCTTGGTAGACTTTTGCTTTAATTTTGACGATTTTGTCGATAAAAATCAAAAAAGTTCTGTACGTTGCACTGATACTGCCCCAAACCATTAAGCTTTCAGGAAAAAGACTTCTTGTGGCAGTTTTTCGCTTGCGATTTTTCTTGACCTGGGCTGAGAAGTTGTAGGCGATTCGGAGTGTTTTTAGCCTCTTCAACAGCGAAAACGTTTTCGTCAGATCAGAGGGCGTCCCCAATGCGGCGCACCTTGAAAAATTCCCTTAATTTCTTGCGTTTTTCCTTCCAATTTTGCCTCGCTTGGTTGATAAGAATTTGTACGCTAAGCAGACGATAACTTCGAAGTCCAAGCTCATTTTTCACTGTCATTTGGACAGATTTCCGAGGAATGTTGAGTTGTTTGGCCATCTGGTTCAAGCTCAGATCATCTTTTCGGTCAATCCTTTTCCTAATAACCCCACGCATCTTTTGGGTGTTGACAGTCCACTTCTGAGTTTGGGTTGAACGTGTCCTTCCTCTTTCCATTGCTTTAAAACCGTCTAGACGGTTCCTAGAGAAACTCCGAGCTTCAGAAGAATTGGTGAGTTCTTCATCCCAATTTCTGCCACCCGCGCAATCACGTCGCGACATGGGCAAACCTTCGTCATAGCTTGGAGAACAGATTTTCCTCCCAAAATTCAATAATGAGGAACAAATAAATATTTGAGAATGAAAAAGTATGCACGATTACTTCAAACAGTAGGTAAAACGGAGTCAGATGTCACGCGCACGTATTTATTCGCCACCCTGTATAAAAATAGGCTAGAGATGGAAACTAACGGCACAACCATTGGAGAAAAGGGTAGGTGAAATGTCTCCACACATGTCTGTGCGTCATTCGATGTGCAAAGCTGTTTAGAACGCCATATGTGCTGGGCATGCTTATCCGCGTGTGTCTGATTTGCTTAAAAAACTTTTGTAGCATGATATTGTCTATGAAATTTGAGAAAGAGTAATGTGAGCTGAGTGATTTTCAAGCCACCCTGATTCTACGAGTAAGCAGCAAACAACGATCCACCCTAAACAAGTTGCAGGTCACATGAGCGGTGGAAAACCGAAGATGTCACTCCTGCAGCAGTTAAATATATGCTGTGTGCCCGTACATCGCAATGCTGGATCCACAGCACCATTGCTTCCCGCAGTGGATCCACATTAGCAGCATCGGGGATTCGCATACGACCCTTATGAACCCGCGCGTTCCCACAGCGGATCCACTGTAGAATCCATCCCACTTTCAAATTTTTGCAGTGGACGTGTAGTAGCCCACGACTAATCTACATTTGCGTGGAAATCCCTGAATGCCGTTACTCCCCCGCATTCTGCCCTTTCACGACCATTGTGGGTCATCACTATCATTGTTTCCACCCTTACTTAGCACAGAATGAAAATCGGACTACCCAATCAATTGTTCGTGATTTCAGAACCCGATTCAAGAAATTCGAATATTGAAAAAAAAAACAGAAGGCCTCGTCCTTCCTATAGTCGCCCGGTGGTTGCATTTCCTTCCTGTATTCGAACATTCGGAATTTCGCCCTATTCGAAATCGAATACACCTAATGCATTATTCGGTCATGAATATATTCCGGTGACATCCTCAGACATTCGCTGGATTGGGGCGGAATGTCACCTGCGCTCAGATCCCAAAAAAATGGGCGGTTTTTGGGTGCCGTTTTGCTTCCCTTGTGACGGCTGTTGCGCTACCATGACTGCTATTCACTTGCTATTCGGTTGCTATTCTATTGCTGATCGAGAGCAAAAAAGGCAACCGAACAGCAAGTGATTGACAGCTCAAGGGCAAGTAAAATGTCACCCAAAGGCCGCCCATTTTTGAGATTGGAGCGCAGATGACATGCCGCTCCAATCCTGCGAGTGTCTGAGTCTGCACATGTCGTACGGTGAACCAGTAAATGCTCGCAGTGAATCTTCGGATGGCCATGGCCCGATAGCCTGAGTCGTCTCATCCCACCATTACACCGATTGGGTTATATGGTGGAGGAGAACAACCTATGACAATAGGATAGGTTGGGTCCAGAGGCGACATGCATCATTTCGACTACCCAGGGTAAGCGTGCTAACACCTCCTGAATTGCCCACGGTTGACACGGTGTCAACACGTTTACTCTAGGTAATCTCAATGCATCCAAGCCCAGGCCGCAGTCCCAGGACAAAAAAAACAGGAAATTTATTTCATCTAGCTTTCGGCATTTGATGCCTTCATATTTTGTATTTCTATTATTTTTGTATTTTTTCACACTTTGCCATGCACCTTGTATTTCTATACTCAAGTTTTATTTCAGGCCGTTGTTGAGTACATCCTCGGCGGACGTCATTTTTCACATGCATTCAACATATTTGGTTCGGAACGTCCAGTGGAGAGAGACGAGTGCAAGACGATGTGAAGCGTCCTTCAATGGTGAAGTTAAGACGCATAGGTAGTAGTTTCAGTGCACATAATATTGCTATTTTCACTGTATGTTCCATATTAGGTCTAGATCCTTATAGTTACAAAATAGCTTCAGTTAGCATTTGGTGAGGGCCAATTGAGTTTGACTCATCTTTCATGAGATTATTTGTTACTTCTAGTCAAATACCTTTTGTGCATGTTTTATTTTATTTCACGTCATACCAGTCTCTGCTGATACCTTGTTCACATGTTTATTTCTATTTCTTGGGCTACTATAGTATTATGCTTGATCGGTAGCGAACCTGGAAATCACGGGATCGGTATAGTCCCTACCCCTGAAGCTGAAAATTGGGAATTCATCGAGTCAAAACCGTAGCTGGCAGGGTATTGTACCTATAGGTAGATTCTTCGTGGGGCTATTTTTGCGATGATGACCTTGTAGTAGTTCCATATAGCTATGAAAATGCTCCCTAGTCTAGTCATAGGCTGCAGGCAGGCTTTTTCTTTGTTATTCAGTGTTTCTTAGGGTCATAGTTGCTCAAGGAGCTCGCACTAGGTGAAAGGGAGTGTTCCAAGTGGAATGAGAGAAGGATGTTTTTGGAAACACCGAGTTCTGAAAAAAGGTGCTTTAAGACTTGCATTTCCTTCGTGCATTCACAAAAAGGGGTATTTCTGGTTCTTGTGGTAGACGCTTTTAGATTTTGGCTTCGGAGAAAAAATTTCTTCAAGTCTGTAACCCTCCCTATTCTTCCTCCAGATGAAGGACAAAGGATAAAGCGATTAGTTGATAATCACGTCCTTCTTGATATGTACCACACAATCAATTCGAGGAGCCACATGCATCATTAAGGTTACCTAGGGTAAGCGTGTTAGCACCACACTAAGTTACCCATCGTTAACACGGACGTCGGCGAGTCTACCCAAGGTAATCTCAATGATGCATCCTGCGGCCGTTCGGATTCGCAGACGCCTGTGTGCCTCGTATGTAACCTGAGGAGGGCAACCAATGTACCAGTCAACATTTAGTCCTCCTATAAAAGGAAAGCTTGGTACTTTGCCTGTGGACCGACCGGGCGACCGTATACGCGGCTGTGGCTCCTTTTACCACTGCGTTACCCGCAGCCCTTTAAATAACCATAATTTCTGGAGCATCTTCCTGACTATACACCACAGAAAACCTCCTTAGCCCTTACCGTACTTTCACAAGGTTAAAATGTGCAAGACTAGGAACTCTCGTTCCGCCATTTTTACCCTTTTGCATTTCTAACCTCTTCTTTGTTCCAGTGTTTGCTACTACTTGCTCAATGTATAAAGTAGTGTAGTTGTAAATAGTGTATGGTGCTATATAACTGATGCGTTTGCTGCATAAGCATTTGTGTGACGGCCAGATTTGATAAATTTATCACATCTAGAGTTACTACATGCTGTACATCTTTGTAAAAACACAGAGAAATACATGAATCAGGCTAAATATAGCACAAAACCGTAGAAGAACAAGACATGAGTACGAGGTCTAAACAGAGACAGCTAGTGAGATCGCCCACTGGGCTTACTGTATGGTTCGCTGCTGTTATCGAAGGCGAGGAATGGGCGGTCGCTAGACGATTGAAAGGAATTGTTGCAGCGGTTGAAAGGAGGAGAGGAGGAGCGTTTGGGCGAGCAATGGCGATATCGTCGGCGTTTGTGTTGGTTTGGTGACGTCTATGGGGTTCGACTGTTGAGTGAGCAGATCGGAGAGGAGCCTGGAAAAATTGCGTTGAGGCTGGAGATGATTTCACGGAGAAAATGTCTCGTTCATGGGGTGCAACTCACTTCGCTTGCAGCATCTGTTGAAGGTATTCGAAGACGAGTTCCTGACTGCCGGAAAGCATTGGTGGGGTGGCATTCGGAGGTAGTAGGGGAGGAGTGGTAGGCAAGGACGGGGACGACGAGCCGGAAACGGAGCGCGAAAGAGCGGACGACGATACCACGTAGGCTCGGGCTGATGACTCGTCCGTGTATGTGATTGTGGTGCCTTCTGGAAAAGGTAGCACGTAACGTTAGGATGATGTCATGTTTTGCGGGGTAATTCCTGGATTCATGGGGTTACCGTCTTGAGGATTGGCGAGGACATGTGCGTTTCTCCACTACTACTTACTACTTACGATCATTTCCCGCTGAGCAATGGTAAGATATCCAGGCTTACGCAGAATTTTTCCATTTGATGATTGCGTGACGCTTAGCTGATCACAAGCTGATTGCTCCACCTAAGCTTCTGAGGTGTTGCTGACTAATAGAATTCTAGGATTGTTACTACGTAAATCGCTCGATTAGTACGTAGTCGTAGAATCTGGGATCAATTTACGTGAAGCGGCTCGGGACGGTCACAGCGACTTTGCTATGTGTCTGTATACGATGACACATTCAGCCTAATCCTAGCCGGAAATCCCTGTTTTTCATGGAACGGTCGTACGTGGAGAGTTGCAGCCCTACTAGGAAGTATAGCGGGTGTTCGGATTCCCTCCAGAATTTTCGGAGCGTCCACGTATTGCTTTGACTGAGTTGCGATACTTTGCTGAAGAGTGCGAGGCGGTCAAGACGTATGCCGCGACGCAAACGCGCCGCATGCGTGTGCTCATTAGGTCCAGGTTCTTCCTTCAAAATCGACGGATTGAATGACTCCGATGGACACCTCTTACACTTTCTCGGCTCCTATGGCATTCATCTATCCCACCTTATCCCAGAAAACTTGTCTATTTCTCCCCAGCGCTGCTCGTACGTTTGAAGACTGCAGCCGCGCCGCGCGTATGAATCGACCAATCACAGTTCAGCAGCGTACCTCTTGTCACGCAGCCCTGAAGAGTAACTGCCTTTTTGAAAGCTCACCTTCAACTTGGTCTCCCTTCGGCACAATCCTTAGACGCATATTTCCATTTTTAGAACGAATAGTCTTGAGCACAGCCGAGTTCTGGCCTGGTTGTCGGTGGCGGAAACGTCGAATGAGCGCATTCGCCCGCATGCTCATCACTGAGGAGCACTGGAATATTCGTAAATCAGAAGTGCAGCCCATTTTATATTACCTTCCAGAACATTGGAGAAGGGGCCTGGACTCACCCGATCGCAATTGCACTCGTTGAACGGGCACACAGCTGCGTGTCCTTTTAATACCGAGATAAATCCATGGCCCTCGCATTTGCGACACGTCAGCCGTTTCACTGAAAAGAGCTGACTCATCCGGAAGTCCGTAAATCGCCGACCTTTTCCCGTGAGAGCCTTGTGACTCTGCTTGTGATTGCTTCTAGCCCAATCCACAATAGACGTCAGGCGCGATGATCCGCTTAGTTCCACACTCGCCACGGTCAAAGTTTTTCGACGCTAATCACCACGCACTAACATACGCAACGGGACGATGTGCAGATCCCCTGTTTATCGCGGATAAGGTCAACCCTGTAGGACATCATCCATAAGCGCACTTATACGCAAGCTCTCGATATTTGTGGAAACGCTTCAGAGGCACGTTCCACTGAGTTTGCACATTTAATTCCGCGGATTAAGAGGAATGCCGGAAGCCGTTTAGAACCGATAAAGCCTTTTAGCGCCGTTTACTCGGGAAAATCATGCGATAAAGGTGGCTTGCAGTTAATTACGAGTTAATCCGGAGATTTATCTCGGGCTATTACTAATGCAGGGAAAATCACAGCAAAACAGAAGCTTAGTAATATGAGGATTTCTTTGAAAGAAAAAAAAATGCGAGTTCACTCTTCTTCTTAAAGCAGCCACATTAGTACTGAGGTGTCAATAAAGGAATTGTCATAGCTCAGAACTAATTCTGAGAGTTTTACATCAAAATAATCTTCTCGCGAGGCTGATTACAGTGGCAAACATATTCTCTTACAAAAGTGCCAAAAAATCCCTTTTTAAATACCTTCTTTCTGAAGAGTTTGAATTTCCCGAGGGGACAGCTATCCCAAGTGTCCTGATTCGTTGTTCAGTGGAAACTATGTCATGTCTGACGCGTTAGAAGTAAGCAACCTCCTGTGCTGCCGCAACGGGCACCTCAAACTCTCCAAAAAAGCGGGTCCAAAGAGGATTTTCCGGTTTTTTCTGGGAAAAACTAGGTATACCGTCGCCTGAAGATTCTTCCGATATCGAAATCTCAGGATCGTTTCTGAGGTGCGACACCACCTCCTCCAGTGGGTCTTCTCCCAATAAACACTGGCATGAAAACACTGTTACGTAATAGGAAAAATTGCTTAAACTCCGCTGTCTTATCGACTATTATTTTTTATCAGAAGCAGTGGCTCTTATTTTATCTATGCAAGCTGCAGTAGATAGAAAAAATTTTAGAAAAACAACATAGGTAGTGGGATTTCTGGAAGAATCCCGGAGAATTCGGATTGATCTTGAAAACTTGACTAAATCCATTCTATTGTGAAGTTTTTATATGACTTTCGTAACGCTACGATTTCATGATTTTTGCTTAAATCAGCGGGCACAGTAGATTGTGAGTGGAAGTATAACCACAGTCATTCTGACTTGATTATTTCGAGTCGCGCGGAGCGGTTTCGTTGCGACGACTCCCTTGTTCATGCATGTCCATACACGGATCACGCCTATTCTAACGAGTTAGGGCTGAAAAGGCCCGTCCAGACTTGTTAGAGTACACATGTGACGTGTCAGAACATGTCAGAAGCAACGAGCTGCCCTAGCGAAACCGCGTTGCAAAGACCCTGTTCTGGCGGTTGCGAAGCGGTGCCAGCGAAGGAATCGAAACCGAATGAAGACGACTACAAATGTGAATCGGGTAGAAACATGAATTGGTTTAATTTCAATATAATGCTATGAAGGAGTGCAGAAACGGAGCAAAACTGGGAAATAAATGGTATTCAGCGCCAAGATATCCGCTAACCCGCTTATGCAGAGCTGTTTATTGCTTATGCGGCAATCGCTCAGAAAAGTTTCGAAAATAAAACTTTCTGGTGAATTATTAGAACAGGAAGTCGACTTACTAGTCTTCTTCTTCACGGGATCCTCGCGTTGCAGTGGTGATTGCTCGTCGAAAGACATCTCGAAAATCATATCGCTATCGGCTCTTCGACGAGCTTTATATGGTAGTAGGGCGTGGCCAGGAAATGCGACGAATCGCAGCCAATCCTTGGGCGTCATAATCCGTCAACGAAACGGATTTGTTGTCTTGCTTCAGGATGAGCACTGATGTCTGACGATCATGTTCGGCATTCGGGAGTTGAAGGCACGCATTGTTAAACGGCTTACTATTCAACGTGAATGTTGGCATAGTATTTCTCAGAATGGCTGCGCTGAATAATTTTCTGGATGTTTTGATCGTGGTCTAAGCTAGTGAGGAGGACCTTTCGCGTTTCTTTCAGTGAAAATATCGCGTAAATGATGGAATAAGATGCTTTTGAGAGGTTCAAGACGATAACTACGGTAGATCATTTGTTGCCACCAAGTGGAGAATAATCCAGAGACAAAAAGCTGTCAGACGTTGTTCTAACATAAAGACTGTGGATCAAATCCCTCCAATGTTTGGCTCTGCTCAACTACATGGTCTGAGTTGTACTCCAACGGCACCTGGTCCTTGCAGTCCTGATACTATTGTCACCTTTTCTGTTTTACGGAGTTTTCTACAGGAAATCATTGCACTTACCTACTGTTTTAATTGCCGCTGCCCTGATGTTTGAGGACACCAACGATTTATTCCCAGACTTCTCGCAAAATTACTCACAATATACCAGTATCGAGGAACTATAAGGAGCCTCTCAAACTTGGATATTCAGAACCGACGTCATTTATAATAAATTATTGTATAGTAGTTGTCCGGTAGAAGTAATCAGAAGAAGGTAGAAGTACTTTATTAAAGGCACCAGAATAGTGACACAGGTGGTGAGGCAAGTGAGTACACAGTGGATACGAATGGGAGGACACGAACATACAATACCAGTTTGTATACTTTCTGAGGTGGACTTCCAGAACCCTCCAGAGTAGAGCACAATAGATGAATAGTAGACCGAATATTCTACATCACACCAATGCTTCAATATTCCACAATGCAAAGAAAATACGAAGCAATGGACTAACATAAATAACATAAATATAAATACGGAATGGTAACGTTGGTTGGAACAGTAGCGGGAGCAGAACTACGACAATCAAAAGTTGGTGATTGATCTCCTCCTGTCTTTGAAGAGAGGCTTTCTCTAATTCCAAGCCCTGGCACTCTGTGATTAGTGTCGATCACTCGCAGTCAACGACGTACGGAACGATATTCTCCGTTTGATCCATGAGCGGTGGTCGCTGGCATGTATTTTTGGCTCACCAGCATAAAACAATGTAATGATGTGTTGTTTTGCTGGAGTTCACGTACAAAGTTAGTCCTCGCTGAGTGATCTTCCCTAAAATCTCTTCTGAAATCTTCGTGAATGTTAACTACTGATCCAAGAGCATCCAAGATCATAGCAAACCCCATCAAAATCTGGAGGAGCTCAGATGAATGGTCAACCCGGTAATGAACTGTTGTCTGATTACCAGCTCCCCCATGTGTAGAAATATGCAGATGAACATCGAGTTGGTAGTGATCCCATCAGAGTTGATTCGGATAAATCAACTCGGTGGTTTATAATTAGTGAGCTCGAAATTGACAGGTGAGAAAAATGACGAAGCGTTAATACACGCCAAATAAGTATTACACAGCAATAAGCAGTAGACTTAAGTTTTATTATTAGGTCGTCAAGTATGAAATGTCTCATTTTTTGAGTGGTCACTTCGACAGCTGATATCTTCGGGGTTTCCGCAGATCCACTCTCATCTTTCTTTCCGTTATGGAAGGACATCGACATCCTCCCTCTCTCAAAATCACCTATTTGATTTTTGATCAGCTTTAAAATTCTTGTCTGAGAAGAACTTCTGTGAAACTGCTCAAAGACAAAAAATCGTATCATTTTGGAATATGGGTTCCATCGCGGAGCCTGTAGAACAAGGACGACTCGAAAAACCCTAGAAATGTTTAGAGAGGGAGTGGCTAATAAAGGAACGGGACACCGATGTTCCGAGAAATTTCTTCCCGGTGATATAAACCCGCAAAGTGAGCGTTGTGATGAACCTGGATTACAATGAGTTGGAAGCTGTGGCTTGAGCGGATAGGCGTCAATCCATGCCAGTATATGCAGCAAGGTTTGGTGTTCGCAACCCTATATTATTCAGGTGTTGAAGACAATACGACATGGTAAAGTGGCTCGATGAACGAATTTTCCACAGTTTGATCCCCAAAAATTGGTGCCATTTTTTGGCCATTTTTTGCAAAACCGCGCTGCGTAAACCAGGGGAACAAGGAGGGCAATCCACTTGTCATTCATTGCACTGGCCAAACCTTGCTCTACTTGACCACAACTTCTCCCAGGTATTAGTCCACTTCTTGGTAGAGAAAATGTTCCACTTTCAACATGATGTTGGAAATGCCCCTCACCAACTTATCGCCACCTGCTTCCCAGGCTTCCAAACTGTTGGCGCAACCATGCTACCGCCTAGATGGCAAGGTTATGACGATAGCATAGGGGCATATTTGGATTAGTCTTACTTCATCTTGTTGGAAAAACTTTACTCGAAACCGTCTCATTCAAAATCAGACATTTCATACTTGACGACCTAATAATTACGTTGAACTCTAAGATGTTCTGTGCCCTAAATTGTAGCAATACCCTGAGGCATTTCCGATACCGTCCTATGTTTTCTTGTGCTTAGAATGCAATTCTAGTTTGGAAGGAAATGAAAAGGTGGCCAGTCAACGTGCCTGCTGATGCATGATAGGTGTTTAGGTCCCCGTGGTGTGACAGTACGCAGCGAGTCCATTTGTTTGTGAAAGACGTTTCTGTTCTATCTTAGGTTCTGACAGACCTTCTGACAGAGCTTCGAACAACCGCCTTTGGTTCGAAGGTCTGTCAGGTGTGTGTTGTGGCGACATTGCTGGGAAAGACGTCACTTGAAGGCAGCACCAGCCGAAATTCGGGGCTGAAGCGTGGCTGGCAAAATAAAAAGTGAGAACATCACAAATATGACAAGAATACAAGAAATGATGACCTATCTGCAACGAAACCCAGGATCGCCGTCATTATCACGGTGGGATATCAACGCCACGACGGTGGGATATCAACGCCACGACGCGCAATACGTACTATTCACAGGGTTTCGTGGCGGGACGCGCGCAACGGAGCACTCGTCCACGCCTTTGACACGTGGGAAAGAGCGCGTTAAAGGCAGCACCCACGGAAATTTTTGTGTTCGAGATTTCGCTGAATTTCTAGGTTTTCAGGGACGATGAACTCATAGGTAGTGGTGAAACAGCGTGAAACACGCCGGAAGACGAGAAATGAAGGCGCTGTTTCCCATACGTCCACGGCGCGGACGAGTTTTCCGCTGAAGCTATACACGCGTACCGCAACGAATTCTTGTGGATGGTGCGCATTCCATGCCCTACACTGTACAATATTCCATATACAACATGATCCATTAGGCTAGACCACTCGTAGCATGCTAAATCAATAGCGTTAACTGGCGTGGCGGACACCAAAATGGCCACGCTCGGCTCTGTGTCCACGGCAGTATCTCCCAGATAGGCCGCTTTTTTCTGTGTTCAAGTTACCATTGTGATTGCCAGGCAGCCGGCTACACGGTAAGCGACTCAACTCGAAAGTGAGGATTTCCGTGGGTGCTGCCTTTAAGCTGTGAATCGTGTATGGTATGACACTAGAAAGATGTCCTGTGTTCGATCATACTCGTTTTGTGTTCGTCTTGTTGACAACTTCAACATGTCCGCAACACAGCGGACTTTGCCTGCACCCCACTTGGAAGACTCCCGCTTTCGGGCGGATGGATCCACGTGCTCATAATTTTTCTTTCTACATCAAACGTTAGCTACTTTCATGCAAACTATCTTGTCTGCAGTAATTATTCACATTTACCTTTATGTTTGTTTTCTTTTCGTTAGTCACTATTGGGGAGTTTGAGCTTATCGTTCTTTCAGTTGCCGTTGTTCAAAAAGTACCTAATGAAAATATTTGGCGAGAGATCTGCTCTGCCAAGCTCGACCGTTCGTGCATGCCAACAGAAAAAATGCTACTATATATTATACATGCTCTCACAACAGCACTCTTCACCGAAATTGCTTAAGAAAACGCTTCCACTAGAAGTCTCGCTGCTAGGCGCCCACTAATATACTCTGATGTCCCGCGCATCTCAATTTAGTCGCCTCTTGGAGGGAGGGGGACAGGTCCATTTCATCTCCGTTACCTAACAATCCTTTTCTCGGCGATGACATTGCCCTCGATGTCAAATAACGATCCCGGTGGACATTTTATGATACCCTACGGTATATCCCATTCTCGCACTCAACTCTTTTCTTCCGCTTTCGGAAGCACACCTAAAGTGCGTGTCCAGGGTCCATCGGTAGGTTTTCGGCCGACTCGAGAAACTAGCGGCGCCAGTGCGCCGGTTGGGCTAGGATTCTCGCCGCGACACAAAACTGTAAGATCTTCTTGATTATTAGTTTCATTGATGACTCACATGAAATTTGATGAAAAACTATCGAGTGAACCCTGATTTGTCCTAATACAGTGGTTAGGATACGAGCTGCGCGACCATACACCCCTTATTTGCGAATAACGCACCGCCGTCGACGTTTACTGTGCATCAAATGATTGGTGACGTAAAACCTTTACGCACCGCAGATTAGGTGGAGTATATATGAAATGTGAAATGAAATGCTGAATGTAAAATGCTGCTAAATCTCCTTGTATTTGTGATTTGCTCTTGTGGAATAAGTAGGTAGATTTAAGATCAACAGCTCAGAGTGCGTTTAATAGGATGTCTTTCGCTTGTGGCCTCTGCTGCAACTTAGCATTTTTACTTGCAAGAGCCTCTCGGAAAATGTGGATTTGCCCTTCTCTTGCTAGTACTGTGTGCGTAGATTTGAGAAAAAAGTAGAAGAAACTCACATTATTATCTTATGTGCTATCGATGTGTGCATGTACAGATTAATGCCTTTTAGTACTATAGCGCAGCATTTGCGAAATGTGAAGAGCTATTTTCGAAATAAACTAGGCTTTCAGCTTCCCACTTCTTTACAAGTGATTAGGTAGTTCAAACAGGAATGGTTACAGGAAGTGTGCGACAAAACAGTAGACGAAATGAAAGAAACGTCAGAAAGCTAGAAGCTGGCGCAATCTGGTTAGTTTCTGGCACTGATTCCCTTTTCTTGGTCTTATCCGAGTTTTCTTACTGTTATTCACGCCAGTGATTCATCCTACAAACATTGATTACCTTTTAGCGAAACACATTATTTTGCTACAAGCTTTACTTGCTTTGCCACCGATTCACCTGTATTCCGATTCCAATACTATGCAGATTCGCGGTTCATTTGGAGTGGTGTAGTATTGCTTGCCAAAATACAAGTCTTCGTGTATTGCCACGCGGTGTTGAAGTCTTTCTCTTCCATCATGACGTATCAAAGATATCTGCTGGTGTTAGGCGTCATGAAACTATTAAGAATTTCCAAAAATCTCATCTTCTCAATTTCAGGGATTTTTCTTTAGTACTGTAAGCAGTACTGTCCAGAAACCTTCTTTGTGTTAGGTCAGGATGTCAGCACTTACCTCCAATGTGAGCTCTGCTGCGAACGCGCTGCTATTGGGGAATTGTGGATGGACACTTTTCGAAGCGTTTTCTTGCCATTTCTAGGATTCTAAGAGGATGATCCTTTCCAAGCTGCTTCTTTAAAGGAGCACACTCATCAATGCCTATTGCTTTTATTGGCTCCGAAAAGTGGACTGTCTGCTCGAAAGACGCTCGATATGCTCGAAAGCTCATTTTCTGCACACCAACTTCTAGGCAAAATTTGATTCCGAGAGCCGGCTCAAATTTTAATGATTCTGCTAAAAAAATATTCAAATAACCCTCGTATTCTTCGCTTCTCAGTTTTCTGAGTTCTCTGTGCAGGACCTCAGGGTCCTGCTCATGCAATGAATAATGATTCCTGTAAAAGAATCAGGTCGCTCGCCGAGGTTTCCGTTCGTTAAAGTTATGGGAAGAGATAAAGTCAACACGAAGACGCGTTATTTCTTTCGCACCAACCTGATAGAATATACATACGTTTCCAGTGACGAAGCAGATCATACAGTCCTTGTCGAAAAAATAGACTGATTGCGTGACAGCTCCATCGCGGTGGGGCCTGAACGAGGGATGCTGAGAGAGCATGCTTCAGGCGGGAGGGCCGGGTAGGTCCCGCCGCGAGTCTGCAGCCGCAACGCTAAGAAATCGGACGCGCAATCCGCCCATCTTTTCGAGGGACTGTAGATCAAGAATGATTTAGTGTGCCGCTCTGGTTATTTTCAAGAGCGAGTCTAGAGAAAATTTTTTCCTAGCATCGCTCCGAATCAACGTCTGTTGTCTCTTCGTTTCTCTTCGACGTATTCCACCAACGTGAATGCTGTACAGGAACGTAGACAAATCAAACCTTTTTAGATTTTTTTTTGCTTTTTGCACTGCAAATATAGTGTGTAAAACATTTCACAACATCAAATAAATCTACTATGATAAGCCGCACACCTACTCTCTCCCATCGTCACATCGGTGGACAGAGTGTGGCGAATTTATGTATGTGCGCTGTGATGACTGTATAAAATACAGCAATGTCTTCATCATAATCATTGGAAAGTCGTGGATTTCTGTAGGAAGCGACGTGGAGGGAAAACATGGAAGGTTACGATTTTGCAATACAGCCCATGACTCGCTCAACAGTGCAGGCGTTGAAGGATTCTTCGCTGCAATGCTCCAACAGTCGAATACGACTACGTGTTCCCTAACGTCATAGAGTTTCGAGTCAGATGTGCCAATTTCCATAGAAAAAAGAGAGTGAAAGATTTGTCAGGATTTCCACGAACTACTGCAAACGGACATTCACCCGAATGAAAACTCGAGAACGTGTTTGCAACTCTGTAGTTACTGTGTTTCGCAGGAAGGAAAATTTAGAATACAGGTGAGCTTGCTGGAACGAAATTTTTTAACCAATATCATAAAAAAAATTCTCAGACCCTTCGTTTACGCAAACTTCTCAAAAGCCTATGTTGAGCATTCTTCATCAAAAAAGGCCCCATGTGCACAAGTAATCAAGACGCTGGTCTTTCGTTTAAAAAGATTTCCTCCAGACATAGGGAAGGACTGAGCAGTCAGCTAACAGAGAATGCGTGATTAACACTGCGGATCTCTGATATTTCTGCCTTCCCTACTCAGACGAGTGATGAGGTTCAAAGAACGGTAAGGATGAGACCCGATTTCACAGATAAGAGCAATCAAACCCAACGGACCAAGGGCACATGATAGATTATTCCTAGCATCAATGCTTGGAACGGCTTGATTCGATTGTCCGGGTAGAACTTCAACGTTTTCGGAAAGCGTATTCAAAACGAATGATAGAGAAATGGAGACGATAACGAGAAGAAGAAAAGGTGGAACACGAAGGATATCGGTTTGAATGAGAATCGAAGTAGAAGGTACACGTCGCAATGTAAATCAAGAGCACCTTCAGGAATACTGTTGGTAATTGGTAGGAGACAAATGGAACGAACTTGCTGAGTGATATGTCGGAGTAGAAACCGGATGCACAATTCGACAAACTCTTTGACAAGGCTACATACAGGGCATTTGCCCTGGAGTGGAAGTTGTGTCGCATATACACGCGCGAGCTGATCCATTCCAACCCTGCCGAAAACCACTCGCACGTAACCTTTTAACTAAGGATTTGAACGGTTGGAATGGATCAACTCGCGCGCGTATATGTGACGCAACTGTTACTCCAGGGCAAATGCACTAAATATCACGAGAGCGACATGAGCACCGAAAAACATGCAATGAAAGCAAAGCTTACGAGTGCAGTCTTGTACTGTGGGTGCGAGAAACAACTTTTCGAGACGTCGGCCAATAATGTGTTCACGTAAAAAAACTGTATGGCATAGCAACGTTTGACATCTTGGTGCTGTAGTGTAAAACAACATCACCGCGTAGTGGTGGAACGCTAAGCACTTTCATCTCTATCGTTGGTTACTCGTTGAAGTCCATTTGGAATTATTCAAATAGGAATATCAGAAGAGGAGTTCAAAGAGGTAGGTTCGATGTGGTACGACGCAATTTTACAGAAAATGAACCACTACCACTCCTTTCAGAACCGCGATTCGTCGAAACGTCAACCAACAAAGTGTTCACGTAACAACCAGGATGACATAAGAACATTAGAATATCTCCGGGGTCTCTTTGTGGCAATATTTCCAACTTCCTTGTGGTTAGTTTTCTTGCCGACCACCAGTTTCCTAAAGGCTTCGACTCCACTATGACTATAGTTAATGCGAGGAGAACCGCAAAACCACTTCTTTATCTAAACTGTTTAAATGTTACTTTCTCTGACTACCCTTTGATTTGTTGGCATGATAATGTGTCAGATTGGCTTCTTCTTCTCGTGATCATATCCACTGTTTGATTGATTACCAACACGTGTGTAATGTTACTATGCATTTTTCCCACATCATTCCAAGATACTCTGACCGACAAAACGTGTTATTTATTAGCTCCCATGGCTAGCTTCTCTGCTATTCTTCGACGGCGACCAGCCGAACAGAAGAATCAGCCAACAACGAGGTGATAATGATCACCAAAAACTCCTCCGTAATTCCGCCTCCCGTCAGGTGCTGTGCTAGCCGTGGCCGCTGTAGTATGCAGTATGAACTGGATCATCCTGTTAACGACGCTCATCTCGCTGAACCTCTTTGCCTCGTTCGTCGCCGTCCTGCTACTCACGGCTCATTTACTCACCCCCAGCAGTAAGCTTTCCTAATCGCTAAATACGGAATTATAGATTGAGGGAGGTTTTTCTGTTAATGCCGCTGCTGGAGAAATCGCTACTCCATCAGTAAACTGATGTTGATGACACACTTGGCCTTGTATTCATGAATCGCTAACGACGCAAACCGGAGGTGCCACATAAGGTTATCAGACGTAGGAGCTGAAAGTTGGTTTGCTAGCGTGACTTCGCTTACACCTGCATTCATGAATCTTAGTCCTATATGTTCATGAACTCCACAGTCCACTGTTCATGAACGTTCCAACGAAAATTCAGAGCTTCCTGCTCAGCAAGGGTACACAAGTTTCTCGACCAAAACGTGGCTTTGAAACTGGTTGTCAGGGTCGACTAGAACAATCTGCTTCGGAAAAGTATGCCCATTTTTACCAGGAGCAGTCATCTAGTCTAGAAGGATGGGCAGGTGGTAACCTTCTCAGGAAAATTCATGAATACGGGCACTGTATTATCTTCATTGGAACTGCTTCTTTTAAAGATGGGCTTTTCGCCATAGGACTACGTCAATGTTGAAGGAACTACGCATCCACATATGTGCAGACTGCTTAAAATCACATACTTATTATGCTCTCAAAATCATCACCGCTATGACTCAGGCGTTTGCGGAAACGTTTTTAAACTAATTGTAAGTGGCTGTGTGCCTTTTCAGCACACTTCAGAAAACACTATTTGATTTGAAGCTGTGCTGCTTGGCGCGGTGATAAAATGAGATGAACAATGTTAAATCTTAACTGCTGCGTCGTTTCCTACATGCATATAACTGTGCGTTTACACCTCATGGTTTCTATCTGTAAGAGAAGTTGAGTAGATGTCTAAAGTTGAGTAGATGTCTAACGTTATAAAGCAAATGAGTAGTTCAAAAAACGTACAATTGAAGTGTTTTTTTTTCTTCAGGTTTGTACACCCCTGACGGAGGCCCCACTGCAGCCGCCCTAACGAGAAATTCAAGTCCAGTAAGTTTTTCATAAGCTGTAGCTCATGAAACAATGGGATTAAAACCTGTGTTCAATTGGTGTAAGAGATTAGTTTCGGTATTCTCAACGTTTTCATGTTCCTCATGTCTTGTATGACTTCTTGATGTTCTAAGCTTGTAGCTGAGCTATGTTAACAAGAATGATTCAGGGAATAACCTTGCTTCCTAATGTGCGTTTGCGTTGTGTGATAGCGTACATGTACGGCAGTGGTGAACGCAGAAAGTGGGCGGGAAGGGGGGGGGGGGCTGCTAGGCGCCCACTA
>JARK01001657.1:153034-186573 GCA_000688135.1 Ancylostoma ceylanicum
GGGAAAAAATTGGGGTCTTCACCGTTCTGCGGACCCGAATGGAATATAAAAATAATAAAAATATTAAGCATAATAATAATGAACAACTAATAAAATTTATTTAAAAGTAATATTAGGTTGGTGCAAAAATAATGCGCGTTTTTCGATGCATCCTCTTCATTGCGAAAAATTTCAGGTTTGTATCTTCTTGCAGCAACTTTAATGGCCTTTTCATATGCCTTGTCTGTTTTGAACGAAATTGACATTTACAACTAATTTTTATTCTCGGAAAAAATAAAAAATAAACTAGTAAAAATAAACTAGTACAAGATTTTTATTTGTAATGTAAAGTAATTTGAAAATTTGGCTACCCATTCTGGAAGGAGTGGTTGGGGGGGGGGGGCTTGCGTCCACCACTGAAGTACAGTGAACTCCAAAGAAGGGGTGGGACCGCGCGCTATCCACTCTGATTGTCTGCTGCACCTCCCGGGACAGCGGAAAACCACGATGTATCGGTTTTCACTCGTGTCTCTGCTCAGCAGGCACGCTGCCTCGGTGCCAGAGTACGCCCGTTTGGAGTTGACTGTATGTACGTCTCACTCCGGAATAAAAAAATGAAACAGACGAACCAGTTAGGTGAGTGCTTATGTGACGTGCACGGATGGTGCCGGACATGCCACTGCTAGATTTTACATGCTGTGGCGTACTTGGTTGTCTGTTCAGCATCTCTTTGTTACAGACAGTGGAACAGAGTGAGGGGTCATAACTAATGGTGTTACCATTAGCTATGTCGAATTGGAACTTCTCAAATAGTACAAAACCTTAATAGAATCGACGAAGGGTTCAGAGGTCGGCTTTCCTAAGGTAACTTTTTTTGAGAACAATAGTATAAATTAGTGTAAAGGCGATATGAGCTCTCATCAGTGAGAATGAATACAGCTTTTGATAATAAAAAATCAATTTTGAAGTGTTTGGATCTCTTGGCACTATGTATAACATCCCAAATTATGGTCACAGTCATTCTATTCCGCAACTTAATCCTTTGTAGACTTCTACAACAGATAGCTAACACGTTAGTGACCGCGTGCATGACCGGTGAAGCACGCGGTGTTTGCCGCTTGGGAGCGCGGACACAACCAATCGGCATGCCCTACTTCATGCCATATTTCTGTCAAACATTCATAGATGAGATGCTTCTTTGTAGCAGCGTAGTAATAGATATACGAGTGTACTGTACATATAATGGCAAAGCGAAGCTCTCCTCAAAATTCTTCAACATGGACTCTAAGAACCTCGACAAAAGTGACGACTAAATTTGAGGAAAAACTCTAAACAAAGAAGAACGACAGATCAATCTTCAGAGATGAAAAATGAAAGAGCATTAACAACGTTCATCCACTTTGATACTGTCTTCGTCATCGCTCATACCAAACTACCTGAGAAATTCATTTATCTGATGTTGGTTTGTTGTTAAAGCTAGTGTTGTTACCTCCTGTACATGTGTTTTGTGGAAATTAGTCCTGTACCCGCGTTTTCTTTCCTTTGCTTACACTTAGAACCACGTGGATTTGATCTCCAATGTCGCAGGACGCGAAAGCGGGAAAATCGCTTCCGCGTGGGACCAGTTGCACGACCGGTCGAGCACGGGTCCCATATGTGCGGAGGCGCATGCGTCTTACGTGAAATCTGCGCTGTCGCGAACATGTTAAGCAAAACAGTGCGACAATGTAGCCTCCATAAACTCTAACGGTAGAAATCTGCCGAAAGCGTCGCGTGGCTCTGATCGCGGTAGATTATCGCAGATCAGAACGCTGTGTTCAACTGAGAAGGCGATAAAAACATGGAAGACTGAGAATCGCGTATGTTAATGTCGGGATGGATATTATCCGTTGCGAGTACGCGACACGATAATGTTTCCATGTTAGGCATCGGTATGGGAAAAGCATGGAACCAACCGGTAATATAAATAGCATGGCCCTGTCTAGAAGGCCTTGCCCTCACCTCATCTCCATGTATGCATACTGTCCATCGTTCACAAGTTTTCCACGCGAGCATTCCTCAACAGTTTCGACGAATTACCGTGCAAATAAACGGAGATTTGGAGAGGATTCATTCTCGGTATTAAGAAATGATTCATGCCACTTTTAAGCTTTATTTCCAAATCTACTATTCTTCTTGAACACAACCAATGATTAAGGCGCTATCATTGGAGTTTGTTGCCAACAGCTGCGAGGGAGTGGTTTCATAGTATTTCCGCCAAGCACTGGGTAATGCCTCCTGAATTTGGTTTTCATGGTGTTCTGGTTTTGACGTTGGCAGTATTCGTGTCACTCACATTTCCGGCTGTGATTCAGCTAGAGGTGTGACATTTTCTCTCTGTCATCCAAGTTCGTGAGCCACTCAGAGCTTTGTCGAGAAAACCAAAGTTCAGAAATCATATCGCACCGTGGATCTTTTTCAACCTGCTCCAGGTTATTAGCACATAAACAAGCGAAATGAGGAGTAGCATGCAACATTGCGATTAGCTGGGCTAAATGTGATAAAAGCGCTAATATCACACAAATTCGCCCATGGTAATAACTATGTGCGTCGACACGTTCACTTTTATTTTGGATAATCTCAGTGAAGTAGGCTCAGGTTATCACAGCGACTTTCCCGTCTATACATAGTTTAGGGCATAACCAATCACGCTGACCATCATCGGCATGCGTGGTTGACGTTCCATAAATCCCAGCACAAAAGGCGCACACCAACCACTTCAGCCGGTCGTAATCGGACCTAGTTGGTGTTGATCCAAAAGCGGCGCATAGAAATTTGCGGAACCAACCCAAACATGTATGTACATTGCCGTTGTAGGCAGTGGAGAAGCCTATCGTTTAACGCGTTTTTTTTTTTGCTGAAAGGAATGCTTTGCTGTGTTTCCTAAATTCACAAAGCAGGACCAGATGAAGAAGCTTGGAATCAACGACTATTTTTCGAGCCGCTATAGTGATGGGATGCGAAGAAAAATTTTGTATAAGTAGACCTTTGTAGCCGGTTTGAGTAGTAGGTTCCAAAGCAATGTTGCAAAATTTTAGTTAGCTATTATTTAAATGAAGGAGGCAGAAAACTTATCCGAGAATTTGATACGATCGGCCGCATTTGTTATCTGTATACACCTTTTCAAAGATAGCAGGTTCTAGTCACGAGGAAGTACTTACAAAGCAATGCATCATCCGATGCACTTTCCCGTCTTTTTCCTGTCTTTTTGCCGATTGAAGGTTATTGGCACATTAAAAAAGGATGATTACTTTGTCAGAAAAGCGTTTGTGCTACTTCCTCCTTTTTTTCGGTGCTCAAAGTGAGCAGGCACTCATGGATGGATCTCAGGATACAAGAAAAGCAATGAGGAACTTCAATATAATTAAAACTTCAGGAAACATGGACCGGAGCGGGTCATGAGTAAGCATTTTAGGCTTGAGCTGCTATTGATCAGTTTATGTAAGCAGGTTTCGGAAAAAGGGTTAAGAGTAGAGCGTATATCGGAACCTCATCATACCCTGTCATTTCGCCATTCTCTCTTACCTCCTCACCTCTAGAACGCAGCTCTTACTCTGATGACGATTCACTACAGATTACCAACACTTTTGCTGAACAGCTCCTTATACGGCTTTATTCGCAGAAATCGGCAAACAAGGAACGACGCGGTTAAACCGTGAGCGGATTCTGATGCGGTAGGCTTAGCCGAGGGATTGTCGGCGAAGATCGACTCATCCGCTTCTCTTGAGATCAGTGATCCTATTCGCGTTGCCGACGTTGCACAGATAAACATGTGCTCCGTATTATGAGCACGCAAAGCTTGGATATCCTATACCATGTGGAGAAGAAAATCCAGTGAAATGCGAGTGAAGTAGTTTCAGACAACATCTTCGCCATGTGCAAGTGGGCAGCTACGGGCTTTGTTGGGGATTTCATGTGCATCTGCTCTGGATATGGTGATCTACGAGGACAGCACTATGATGTTGAGCCCTCGGCATGAGTTGGTAGGAACGTCTACAGAGGTGTCAACGGAGAAGTCACCTGAGCTTAGTACGGGTAGGTTTCATAGGCATGTAGTATACCGTTACTGTGAAACAGTCAGATTTTGCTGATTGATGAAAGACGGCTCCACTGTCAAACATTAATTGAGAGAAGTAAGAGGTCTTATTAGGACTTTAGAAGACTACAATACCTAATGAATCTGTTTGGCCCTCAGGTCTGGGACCCTTTCATCACAATTCCCAAGTGTACTTAAAAGCAAAAGGTGACAAATGACGACGTGAAGTAGCCCAATGAGTAAGGATAAATTACAGCTGGCTCTTATACTACTCAATGTTCAAGGTCACCATCGACTATGAATAATTGAATGCATTCTTGCATGCCTTGGTTCAAATATCCGCCTGCACTGCAAAAGTACCAGTGTCGGACACAAGAAGCGCAACCAGCAAGAGTATGGGGAAAGTTGGGATTCTCCCACTTTGGGGATCCTAATCGAAGAATAAAACCGTTAATAGCGTCCACTTTAATATCAATGATTAAAGGTAAGTATATATGAAGTAATAACAGAAATGAGCAATCAAAACAATCTAATAGAAAACCATTAGCCATTTTACAAAGTAGTTTGGGAAAATTCGGCAACGTATTCATAAGGGTAAGCGGGGGGTTCCGTTCATTCATGGGTAGGCACAAATAACCGTATAGCAAAAATAAGAACTATTTCATAGGAAGAATTACTTTTGAGCTCTGAGGCGCAATAGAATAATAATTCCAAACTTTTCCAAAAATTATGCCAATTTTCTTCTTCCACGCGCCTTTCCCCAACTTACGAATGTTTTCACTGAATTTTACACTTTTCTCGAGTAGGTATGACAATCACAAAAAATATTATAAGATATGCATTTGGGACCCTCCTACTCTGATGTCAAATGGCAGTACATTTGGCAAGAAAATGCGTTAGATCATACAATTTACGGGATAAAATTTTGCTTAGCAGTACATTTTACATTTTTTGCTTGGCAATACATTTTACATTTTACGCGAGAATGAGTGAAGAGCCTGTTTGGCAATACGAAAGGCAAGAGAATCTGTTGGCAAGACAGTTAACGCGTGTTTGGTGATGCAAAAAGTGAAGTTTGTGTGGCGATACATTTTACGGGATTATATGTTCATTTCATTGAATCATCATCGGTGTCGACTCGGATCGCGCAGTTGGTAAGGCAGCGGACTCTCAATTCCAGAACCTTGGTGTTACCAAAATTATTACGCGTTCCAGTTTGTTTGGCGATACAAAAGGCAAGGTTTGCATAGCTATACAAAAGGAAGGACTTGTGTGGCGATAAGAATGGCAAGGTTTGTATGGCGATACATTTGACGAGGTTTGTTTGGCAATACATTTGACGGGCTTCGCTTGCCTTGTTAGTTGGCAAACTCTTCTGCGAGGTTGCCAAACAAACATCGCCAAATGTTTTGCCATTTAACATCAGAGTATGCATAACAAAAGTGAGTGTCTATCGACTACGAATGAGTTCATGCCTTTCGTGCCACTCTTATTGTTCATCACCAATCATGCCTATACATGGCAATATTCACTCTTCAAGGTTTGGCAGTGAAGTGCGGCATCTGCACTATCGGTGGAACGGCGGCTGAGCTAAATTTTGGCACTGCGCGGTTTCTGCATTCTGTGCTCTAAACAGTATCGGGATTCCAGCACAGAATGAGGAGATTCTTGGCGGGTTAAACGCTGGATTTCTCAGAACAACCTCTTTGCAGGCTTCTGAGGACGGCAATGGAGCCGAAATGTCAGGCCGCTAATAAACGTTCCACCCAAAGAACCTCGTAGGCACCAGCAATTTACACAAACTAGTCAACATGCCGAGGTTTCAAGATACGAAAACACTTGAAAAAAATTGTTTATGGATGGAAACTGGTCCGCCAATTTTTGTAACTTATTAGTAGTTGAACACTTCACCACATTCCATTTCCGAAGATTCAATTCGAGAGCAAGAAATCCTGTATTGATAAATAAATTTTGGCACAAGACTTCCGCACCAACTTAATAGCTATTCGGGGTTCGAACAATTCCACACGATTGAACAATGGGTACTCGCATGTTTGAATGATCCGAAAAATCAGATATTCATAAATTTAGTTGTTTAGAAGATTCAAAAAATTGAACACTTGATCATCGAAGGATTTGAATATCTGGGAAAAATCCAAGTCGTTTCTATCAATTTGGAAAGTAACGAAGTTGTTTTCATATCAGCACGTCTTCCATGGAAATAGAACCAAATAATGAAGTTGCTCCGATTTTACGTGCTTTGTCATCTGCATAGCTTTTGTAATGAATCATCTAGACCATGAAGTTTTCTTATTCTTCCCTGTTCTTCTTCTTTTCAGAAACACTGATTTTCAGTTGCGGCAGTTCAAACCAAGAAGAAGTTGTCGCGCGGGTTGTTCCCTGTGATTGCAATGTGTTCGTCAGTGAGAGATCTAATGGAAAGAAATCACTGTGAAGAGAGAAAAGCAAAAGGAGAGTGTAATGAAGGGCTCGTGGTAGCATTGCAATGTCCTTATACTTGCTTCTGTTCACCTTAAGTTATCTATATGTCATGCAGTAATCAAGGAGATTCATGTACCAGTTTCACTTTTTTATTCTTGAAAGCATTGCTTTCTCTACGAGTGTATGCCTAGGCAAATCTCTTTAAATAAAGTTTGAAAGCTGAACTCTGTCTGCTGAATTACTTCCCTACCTAGAGCACTCCTGAAAGTAATGTAGCTCGTCACTTTCACCTGAAATACGACAATTGCAGCAACACTCACGGGATGTCGTTTCCTCTAAAGTGGTTGTCCAAAATGTTGGCGCTGTCTCCTGCTCTGTGAAAGGAGTCGCTATATTAATTGAAGCCACTTCGTGTCGAAGAGCATAGGGAAAGCGTCGATGGACTATGTAATGTGTTATACACGCAGTGAACTAGGCGGATCTTTTATCGATTTCGTCGAACTTCTTCAGGAGGTAAATCCAACAATGACAGCTAGAAGAACTAGGAACATGGAAGATCTATAGCAAGGTGACTGAAAAGACTACAAATGTTTACCTTGTAAATTCCATGTTCTCTGATCTTGAAACCTGGGCATTCTTACAGTGATTGTGTTTAATTCTTCTTCTGTGCCTCACAGGTTGTTATCAGGACACGTTTTATTCTTGGCCTGACGTTTCGACTCAACGTCGTCTTCAAAGGCCTGAAAGTGGCTCAAGTTCGTCTATCTGCGATCTACACCACCAAAGACTTCCTCACACTTGTTCATTCAACTCATCCTAGCAAGACAACACCAAGTCTCCAGTCAACGGACGAACTCACCACGTGTCCACCGATATAGCGGAGCCCGAATGCCACCGCGACAGCAACTGATCGTCAATAGATGGCGAATGAGTACCGTATCGTGCAGCCTTGGTCTTATATGGCATGCTACAGCATCGTGACGATCTCAGAGCTCGCATAATGATAAAAACGGCATGAGATCACTAGTTATCGACATCTGCTAATTCCTGCTGTTCAACCCTGGGGTTCGTGCGAGGATCCATAGCGCTTCAAGTGCTTTCCTAGCAGAAATTTCCGTTTCGAATGCCAAGATGGTACATTTTATATCGAAATCGTTTCCGCCGTGGTCTTCCTTTCTGTGCTTCCCTAGAGGACTTATCAAGCTCTGCCGTCTTTTACTTGCAAGATGTTCATTTATGCGAACACTTAGTGGACGACCGGTCTCACCGATATATGTGGCATGGCAAGTCAAGCATTCTATTTGGTAAACGACCCCTGATTTTGTGCAGTCACCAATTCTTCCATAAGGGCAAACGACGCAGTTTCGTAAGACGCAAGCTTTGTCGTACAATCTGTTACGGACTAGCTGTCGTCTTATGTTTTCGTTCGGAATGTTCACCAAGACGACATCTTGTAGATGCGCTTGAGTGAGACATTGCCTTATTGCAGCGCTTACTCTGTCGGAAATGAATGGTAAGCACAGGGGAAGTTTACGCTCGTTGCGGTTGCCTCCGTTTGCAGCCGTTGGTTTTCTCGCTCTTCTGGGTCGCGATGAGTAACCATTGCTGCTCATTATTTCGTTTGCCATCCTCAGTGATTCCTGTCGCTCACTTTCACCACTCGAGACTTCTAGAGCCGTTTTGAACACATTGCGGACAATGGCTCGCTTCACGGCCGTTGGGTGAGCAGAGCGCGCATGCAAAATGATATTCTTGGAACTTTCCTTTCGATACCATTTCACATGTAGCGTGCCATTCGCGAGCATCAGCTGTGTATTTAGGTAAGACAGCCAACCGTCGCAAGGTTTTTCTCTGGTGAAGCTGATATACTGTGACTGCTGATTGAGTATTGTGAAACACTCATCCATTTCGGATTGTGTTGAAGTTACAATACAACAGTCGTCGATGTAACGACAGCACATAAGCGGACACTTTGACAGCACAGGCTCTTCTATTTTACTCATGAGGCATATTGCGAGCACGGGTGCTAGTCGTTGACCCATTGCCAACCCTCTTATTTGGGAAATGTACGTACCCGACCATTTGAAGATGTTGCAATTGAGGCATTCCTTGATGAGAGTCATTACGCGTGCTTTACTGAGCCCATACATAAGCACATCTCTTGCATGCAGTTCGAGCATTTCAGAGAGCGCTTGTAGAGCAGAACTGTTGGTGACGTTGGTATAAAGCGATGTTACATCAAATGACTCCATGACGCAAATTTGATCGAAATTCGTCCTGCGCAGGTGCTCGAGGAAATGGCTCGTATTCGTCAAGTGGGAGGGTACCTTATCTAGAAGTTGGCTGACAATTTTTGTTGAGAAACCACGATATTCTATCGGTTGGTCCGCCTACACAGCTGATTATCGGTCGAATTTTGTAAGTGGCAGCTGACATGGAGTGCATATCCGATGCGGAGAGTTTGTGCGTTTTAATGAGGCTGTAGAAGACGGGACAATCAGGATTGTCGAGCTTGAGCCTGCTAAGGAATCTCTCGTTCAACCCAGCTTCTTTACCGACCGTCATCCAGACGTGATTCAATCGCTTACACTGCTGAAGAAAGTCTTTCTCAGTTGTGCGGCGATATAGAGTCGAGTTTGCTAAGTGATGTTCGGTTATTTCGCGGTCAAGCGTTTTAGGCATGACAACGAACTCCCCACCTTTGTCACTGACAGAGAGACGGATCTCGCCACTGGATGTCAGTTCACGTATTTCTTTGAAACCCTGCCATTGTTCTTTCGTCAAGTTTGATTGGCGAGTCTTCCTATTCTCGTTCAGAATGTTTAGCACACCTGGTGCAAGAATTCGGAATTTGACGTCTGCTTCTAGGCAAGGTTCCGGCTCTTTGTAAAAGGAAGATGGAGAAGGAATGTTGGGCAGTGTCCTCCTACTGAGAGCATTGGGGGTTGTCCCGTTATCACGCCTTGTTCTTATTCGACTCAGACATTAGCTCGGAAGTCCCGCCTGACAAAATGATGACTCCCGCTTGAGGGTGAGCGGGAGTCATCGGAAACAGCTAGTTTTTGTCCCGCAACATCCCGATTTTGTCCCGCAAGCTCCGGCGGGAGACCGGATTTTGTCCCGAAAATGATACCAGTATCATGATGCGGGAGACCGGATTTTGTCCCGAAACTGAAAAACGAAAGAAAACAAAAATGCACGGTGACCGCAACGCGTATGCGGTCCGTAGGCCAACATCGGCCGCTAGTAGCGGATTTCGCATTTGCGTGACGGCCGAGCGCAACGGCCTCCCACGCATCTCGCCTGGTCTTCACACTGGGCCACGGTCTTAACCGGGCCTCAGTAGGCCAGACAAGTCCCGTAGGACCCCTCTCCGCCGAAGCGGAGAGTAGACTGAAGCCTACCTGCAGAATGAGGCCCTTATATACCCCTCATTTGATAAGGGTTACCACGTGGCAATAACAAACCCGCACCATTCTCGGGTTATAATCCCGCAACAAAACCAAGATGATGTCTCCCGCCGGAGCTCCTGATTTTGTCCCGAAAGTGATAAGAAAGCTTTTTGTCAGGCGGGACTCCCGATCGAATGTCTGAGGAAGTAGGTCCCTGAATCTATGTAAAGATCCCACGACTTTACGGTAGGTCATCGCATCGATATTTTGTATTGGCGCAAACGAAGGGCCGAGGCTTAGAAAGTCCATTGCGTTTGGGGAGATTTGAGCAGAGCCTAAAACAATAAACCTAGCCGTATTACCACTATCACCTTCACTCTTGTTTGCTATTTTGACTGATCGGTGATTCACTGGTACGCTGCCATCAACAGTGGGACGACTTGACTGAGGTCTTTCTAGGAGTCTGTCGAATTTTGCACAAAGTGATGACTTGGTCTTAGATCGTATTGAGTCACAGATGTAACAGTGGTGAAAGTAAGCGACAGGAATCACCGAGGATGGCAAAAGAAATAATGAGCAGCAATGGTTACTCATCGCGACCCAGAAGAGCGAGAAAACCAACGGCTGCAAACGGAGGCAACCGCAACGAGCGTAAACTTCCCCTCTGCTCACCATTCATTTCCGACAGAGTAAGCGCCGCAATAAGGCAATGTTTCACTCAAGCGCATCTACAAGATGTCGTCTTGGTGAACATTCCGAACGAAAACATAAGACGACAGCTAGTCCGTAACAGATTGTCCGACAAAGCTTGCGTCTTACGAAACTGCGTCGTTTGCCCTTATGGAAGAATTGGTGACTGCACAAAATCAGCGGTCGTTTATCAAATAGAATGCTTGACTTGCCATGCCACATATATCGGTGAGACCGGTCGTCCACTAAGTATTCGCATAAATGAACATCTTGCAAGTAAAAGACGGCAGAGCTTGATAAGTCCTCTAGGAAAGCACAGAAAGGAAGACCACGGCGGGAACGATTTCGATATAAAATGTACCATCTTGGCATTCGAAACGGAAATTTCTACTAAGAAAGCACTTGAAGCGCTATGGATCCTCGCACGAACCCCAGGGTTGAACAGCAGGAATGAGCAGATGTCGATAACTAGTGATCTTATGCCGTTTTTATCATTATGCGAGCTCTGAGATCGTCACGATACTGTAGCATGCCATATAAGACCAAGGCTGCACGATACGGTACTCATTCGCCATCTATTGACGATCAGTTGCTGTCGCGGTGGCATTCGGGCTCCGCTATATCGGTGGACACGTGGTGAGTTCGTCCGTTGACTGGAGACTTGGTGTTGTCTTGCTCGGATGAGTTGAATGAACGGGTGTGAGGAAGTCTTTGGTGGTGTAGATCGCAGATAGACGAATTTGAGCCACTTTCAGACCTTTGAAGACGACGTTGAGTCGAAACGTCAGGCCAAGAATAAAACGTGTCCTGATAACAACCTGTGAGGCACAGAAGAAGAATTAAACACATATTTACCTTGTATTTTTGTGGGAAAAATCGTATCGTGGGGATGTGTGTGCTCAACTGGTTGAGCATGGGGTTTGCGAGCGTCTAGATATGCGAATGCTCATGCACCATTCGGCGATACGTGCGGAAATTTCGCAAAAATTGTTTTGCAGAAAATGCCCCGTGGTTTCGCTTGTATAATTTGATGTGTATTCAGCTTAGGATTAACCTCTAACGCAGTAAAACTGGTGATTCAAGAAAAAAAGGTGACCATGACTTGCCCATCCTTGGGTGGGACGCTGGAGCCTGTATCATTGGACGACCTCTGCCCATTGTCGTACATTAACCATATCCGGTCAGTAATAACAATTCTTCCAAGAAACAAGATAAGAGACTGCAAACATGTGGTTATCAACGTTGGTGTCATTTGTTCAGAATCAGCTCGTGATGTCCATCTTCTTCGTCTTGCCAATTTTCTTGAAGTGATGGAATATGGTTAAGCTACGTAGGACTGGATCACTCCTTACGTGCTACTCTCTTATACTGGGGCTGGTCCAACCTTGCCGGACTCCTTTGTTAAGGCTGAATTGCCAACTAGCTTGTGGAGCAGTTTTCAAGCTCTCGCCTTCACTTGGAGTTTACACGGAACACACGCCAGCCCAGCCAAAAGCCAACTGGGTAAAAAGCCAGTTGGGTAGCATATGTTCCAGGACACAGCACACATGAAAACCAGTAGGAAAAAGATGTTGAACTGTACATTAACATCGGTTGCCTGAAGCGTCTGCAAACATCTAATACATTGGTATTCGAGCTAGTACCTCCGAACGATATTGAAATTATTTGGAACATGCTATCGTAATATTCACTCAGTTCAAAAAATGCCGAGACTCGATGGGTCAAATGCTTGAACCTTTTCAAACGTTGGAATAGTCGATTAGTCGAATAATTCTTCATGTCAACAAGTTCGAGCATAGTATTTTTCATGTGATATGATTGTTCATTTGTATTGTTTTTCATGCAATATAATTGTTTGTTTGTATATCGTTCAAGTACTTGACATATTGTATATTAATCATCATACAATCATGTAATCGACGGTCTTTCTCACACTCCAGGTCATACGCAGAATGTTGCGGTTGCGCACCTAACAGATCTTTGCCGCTATAAATCAATGAGACGAGTTCGAGCCTCAGACGCAAATTGCCGCCTCTACTCGACGCCTCATTCACTACAAATGCCGCTTTCCGATCTTGTGAAATCGGTCACAAAAATCTGTTCCTCGGCAGCTACAAGTTCTATCGACCAGATTTAAGTCGAGATATTGCCTGAGCCAAGTGCAGTCGTCATCACGAAGTTGGGTGAGCGAAACCAGATGAAGAGGCGCTCCACTGCACCCCCGTTCCAAATCTCCAAATCTGACTCGACTCAAGTCCCGCGGGGCGTTAATTAAGCAAGACATTTCACCACCCCACTACATGGTGCATCGACAAGTTTAGGAACTCAGGTCTGTGACAAGTTATTGCAGAGTATCTGCATGGAGCTTTGCTTTTTTTCCCGACTGAAAGCGGCAAATTCCCAAGTCTGGAAGATTTTTCGGTCGCGAGCGAAACCACGGCATTGTTCACCGCCTCCTATATTCTGTTGAGTCAGGTCATGCTTTAGGTTGCTGGTTTTGAATCCTCTCTATCTTGGCTCCTAAGTCAGTATTCTCTGATCGCAAGTATTTGTACCAAATCTGAATTTCCACTTTTCTGAATTTTGGTTGCATGTTTTGAACCAATTCTCATGCCCGTGGTAGTCAAGCTCTTAACTTTATCTGCATGTTCTTTCAAGCTAAGCCTCATATGTCGGCCAAGAACCTCTCTTTTTCACGCACAAAAGTGTCACTTCAACACCGTACTTCCAAAAGACTGCCTACTCTCTACACGAAAAAAGCCAGACACTGTTGTTTCTTGGTAGAAAGCCGAACAACTTGAAACTCTGTCTTTCTCTCTGCTTCTTCAGTAGAGGATGAGTCATCTTCGCACTTCATATGGCACATTGCAATCGTGTTCCTCCAATGTTACAAAACCCTCATAGCAACGCAAGCTACTCTTCTCATCATGGTGGGATTCACCTACACTTTACTGTCAGCCTGCGGAATAGGAGTCGTTATAGTGTTTTTCAGGCAATTGTACCGGCTTATACATGATGGGTTCGACTAATTTGGAGAGCGTTTGCTTGGGTGTATAGGTATAAGTGCTGCTCGTTATAAAACAAGCTAAGAAAGCAGTGGAGACCACTTAGATTCTTAACACTTGTTCTCGTATTCTTTCCTTTCTGAATACGTAGTATCTGTCAGTCGGTCTGCAAACGCAACTCCTAGCGGTGCTCAATGCACTTCGTCGACGTGTGAATGTGGCCATCACAGATGGCGCTCAGTGGACCCATCTCAAATGGGAGACGCCACCTCTCTGCAGGCAGGACCAGGAAAACAAATTCTCCTTACGAACAGATGCCTCAGGACAGCAATGGTCACCAAGAAGAGGATCTTAAGGCTAGGAACATGGTACATACTAATGGACCGAATGTATGTATGAAATGTAAGTGAAAGCTCCCTCCAGAGAGAAACAAGCATGGTTGCGATAAGGCACACACAAAGAACATAACGTTCGTGCAACAAATGTATTAAACCTCGTCAAAAGCCAAGTGAGCATTATAAAGACAAATATACAAAATGTGCAGGATTACCTGGACTAGTGTAAAAGAAAACTCTATGAGGCGCAATGTGGGTCCCAGGATCAAGTTCTGCTGAATCACTGGAGACTGAATTGAATGCCTTCAATGAGAGGTTAAAGGCAGCACCCACGAAAATTTTTGACATCAGGATCTCAGCATATTTGGGAAGTATTGGGAGAACTCAACACCTTCTCAAAGGAAAAAACACTTCTTTAGTCTTGAAAGTACTGTTTTTTGTAGTTCATAATCCAATTACGTTCAACAGAAGTGAACGAGTTGAGGAGGCCATGGGATAACGAGCGATGGCAAAAGATCGATAAGGCCGATTTTTCACCAGGCGGATTTTGCGGAAATCAGTTATTTTCTTATGAATTGCGGTCTATCCGCACCGTTACAAAAGAAATAACTATTGGTGAACGAACAATGATTAACAAAGAGGTCATCTGAAAACCAAAACATCATGGAGATTCCTGACAAGGGGGAAATGAGAGAAAATTGAAATTTTGTCAGAAAGTGGTTTTTACTGTGGTCAAATAGCTAGATTTACCGCATGATGATAATAGAATAGGATCACAGTTAATAAAAACAAGCAAAAGAGAGAAGATGGGGGGGGGGGGCAAAACACCTGATTTTCAAAGACTAATGAGGAATTTACTTGAGAAGAACGACGGTTTGACAATTAGATCAGCTGGCATTCGATCTTTCCCGCGCCCCAAAAAGATTTCGGTGCTCTACTGCAACCAAAAGCAACCGCGAAAACGCGTCCAATCAGCTGAGAATCGAGTCCGCCTGAACCTAGGTAATCATCTTGTAAGGAGCGAAAAGGACGCTTCCAGTGCAGCTTGTTCGACGAAAGTATTCTCGAACTCCAGGGTTTTTCAAAACTGCCAGAATGTTCGAGACGAAATTTTCCGTGGGTGCTGCCTTTAAATACGCAAGTCTTAGGACTGCAGGACAGACTGTAAGAAATGCATAAGAAGATGGAACAACTTGAAGCAAACGTCACTGATCTCGAGCAAGCAGGTGCAGACAATGCAAGTGTGTTAGGAGAAAGTGGAAACTATGAGCAAGTGGGCGCCTGAGTCAGGCTGGAGTAGTCGAGTCAGTGACGGCCAACTACATGCGATCGAATACCACAGTATCCCCGATGTCGAATACTAGAAGAGGTTGGTGGACGAAGCCAGAGGACACAGAGGTGCAGATCGCGCTGGAGGCTTACTCTAGAAGCCCAAGTTTACACCCACTCCGTCCCCCGTTGGAGAGCAATGAGTACGGGAGCGTTGGAGTGGGAACACTCCGAGATGGAGCGATATTCGCAAGTTTTCCCATTTCGGAAACTGAGCAACTCGTCTCACGGAGTGCAGAGTGACATCATATGTACCTTTTTCTATGACGGTGAAGGACAGCACTAATCGGACGTATGTGCCCAAATGACCAATAAGGATGAAAGGCTTGAGATCATCAACATCAAAGTGTAGTGCAAGTATCGCAGATTCTCGCAATCTTCGTGATCTAAATGTGCTGCTGTATCTGCTTGTCTTGTGATGTATTGAGACTGCGCGCGGTTTATCATAATATCTGTGCTTGAGCTTTCGATCGGGGTAAGAATATGCAGGATTATCAAAAAAAATATACGTAGAAGAATCCTAGCATGCCCATGACAGTATAAAAGCTGAACACGGCAGAGCTTTTGCGTGGCAGCGCGGACTCCATTCAAGACACCACCTTTCTTGCGCATTGATTCCTTTTGATGACTTGTCTCCAAACCCTTCTCGAAGGTTCTGTGCGCTGGCTATAGTAGTTGAAAGGAACTTTCATCTTTTGCGCCTGCTCTTTATTCCCGTGGTAAAATTTGTGTCGTTGGTTATTTTTATCATTTATTCTTTGCGAAGTATTTGTGGGTTTAACTACCTTAGTTTGAGGTGTCATAAAGTTGTGCGCTGTGGTCCTGTGTAATGCGGTGCAACGATCCGTTCAACCACTAAGTGCTATACTAATTTAGCAAGTACTGTTTGGAGGATTGTCCGATGAACGGAGGATGAAAGTTTGTCAAGAAACAATGTTGGTACTGCGGGCAGCTCCGTCTTCGAAGAACTCATACAGCGAGACAGCTGACATCACCGCGCCACGTTCGCGTCTCAGATGCCAAGTCGAGAGCAAGGTCGTGGATCCTTGAAGCAAGGGAAGAGCTCTAAGTAGTCTCCACTGCAACCAACTTTCCAGAGCCTCAAATCTGACTCAATTTCCACGTGGCGTTAATTAGGCAACACGTTCCACCACCCTACCACAATACAATTTGGAAGAGTAAATATTGAAACACAAACGCGCAGGAGTCGATAGTTTTATTCCTTGAACAAAACAAAAAAACTAATGTTTTTGGAGAAGCATGACAAAATAAATACAACGTTGAATTAATTGATGGGGTCGAAAGACAGTTATGGTACACAGTACCTACGTATTTGTCTACTATCGCCAAGCACGGACGACAAACACTGGAAATGACCAATTAGAGGCCCACTAAAGCGTTCGTTTCAGGGCGAATACATTTAAATATAGACGTAAGACAATGCTCGTCTTTGCACCAAAAAGCTAAGGAGTTATCAGCGAGTTGCAGGACTTTCCAGAAATGTAGTTGCCATCATGGTGTACAAGAAGAGCACGGAAAGACGTAAAAGAATTCAGAAATAGAGAAGAGCTTGAATTACAATAAAATTAGTTTTTGAAGTCCCATGGGTGCAGTTTTCCGTCGATGTTGAACACCGGGCAGTTGAAACAGTTCTTCTGCCACTGCAGTGGGCTGGCTCGGGAGATCACCTGTAAGTGCCTTCTACGAAATGAGTTTTTTTCTTGGAAACGGATCTTGATTCATGGGTTCATGCAAGTGAATAAATGAGTGAATTATTACCAAGTAAACAAACAATGTATTATACAATCACATGCAATTCAATGCTCCTTCACTATTTATACTAGCACTTTCCAGCTTTGTGACGCACGTGGTGCATCACGAATAATGTATTGTTCATGTCCAGAATCCGATTACCTGTGATCATGTGGTACCTAAGGTACACTATTGGAAAAAAGTTCTTTAGCCACCTATGCTCGCTTCACAAAAGTGTGTTTACTTGTTCAGCTTTCTGCAAAATTGTCTCACTGGCCCAGTTTCAAATAACCCTCAAAGATCGTACGCTGGAGTTTCCATTGGTCTAGACCAGCTCGCGTGCGCGATCAAAAAAGAATCGCTCAAAAACGAGAAGGATGATATCAGTGCAAGGCGCCTATGCGCACGCAGATGCTGCTAGTTAGGCGTGGGTCCAGATCCCTAGATTCTCCTTTTAAACCCAAAGACTGAATAGCTTTCTGAAATTGTTTCCATCCTTTTCTTTCTCTCTTTCTTTTTTTCTTTCCCTCTCTCTGGCTTCCTTTCGGAATCAATGCCTGACTTCACTCACCTGGACCTGGTTCTCCCTCAGTGGTTCGAGGTTATTTGCTGCCAGGCACGGTAAGATGCGATGATAGTCTGCCAAGATCACGATCACAACGTCGAATACTATTCGTACAAGCCACAGCAGAACGGCTCCCCCAGCTAGAGTCTCGAGACGAATTAAGGTGTCGATATACTAAACGGCAAAATTTTATATTTATAAATGCCACAAGCAGTGAGGTGAGAGGAAATTGCGCATTCTCACCGGAGTTTTAGCTGAGATTCCAGAAATGCTAATTAAGCTGAAGTTCTGTCACAGCTACCTCCACCTTCAGTGGAAATTCTAATCTCAAACAATTTCATTGTATCGAACAACCCCTCCAGATCTCTGGAACAGGTGTAGGATTGCTTTTTAAACTGGCTTGACCCAAAGTTACTGGACAACTTGCAAATTGTGCGTTGCTTGGTTTGAAATTTGTCGACTATGCAAATGTATGTGCAAGGGGTGCTGGTGGGGCAGTGACAAGAGGTGCATTACTGCACCCATGGTCGGTGGTTCGATCTTCACATCTGCCCAACCAAGCCATCCAGTAAAAACTACTACCAGGAGAGTTTGTGACGATGAAGCGTTGACTTGGTAACTGATTTTACCCCCACCTTCCCTTCTCCAGCAATTCTGTATTGTCACTTTGTACGCATTATATGCCTCTGTCATCCAACGAACGGGGTTGATTATGCCGACCACTTTATCCTTTTATTTACTCTTGAATTAGATGAAAGAATACTTTGGACGCTTTTTGAAATCTATACACCCTTGAAAATAAATTTCCTCGAAAACTAAGATAATATCCTTTTTCTATGTGCATTTGATAGCAAACTCGTGTCATATCCAGGGAACTTTTGAAGGAGTCTTGGACTGTCAGTGCTACCTGCACAGAGAAGATGGGTGCTATTGCTGCAAGAGCGTCTGCACTGAGAAGGCGCAATGACAAAAGAAACGTGAGAACACGGTCAAATAACGCGCTAGCTAGCTAACAATAAGAGGACTTGGTCACTCCGACCACATTCACGAGGGAGTCCGACAGAGTATACACATATGTGTCATATTCGCCGAGGTTTCCTTACCCCAACCACATCACAGTCCTCCTGAATTGAACTCCTGATACTGTTGTAGAGCCAGACGTTGTGAAAGATGATCGCAGCTCCGACGAGGATCAGCGCCGAAATGAGCGCGTACAAGCCGAGGTGCGCTCCGAAGTAGAAGAATTTGTACATTTTCTTCTTCGTGACCTCCGGTTCGTTGTGCATCCTGAAAGTAACCGTGCTGCATTCTTCGCATCTCGTCGAGTGACTCTCGTAATGCAAACGACAGCCTCACTTCTCGCTATACGCAATCGATTTCAGCTTATGCAGAACTGCACAGTAACAGCCTGGTACGATGAGCAGGAACGCAGCGATCACACAAATCGCGACGATCAGAAGCGGTCTCTCACAGCTGCCGTAAGTGCATACTGAAATTCACATCATGAAAAGACAGTGAAGAAATGTACAACAAAGACATATAATGCCTCGTTTCAGCCTTGTAGTTACAGTACAATTTGCTTCGTTGTTTGTGATAACTCCAAAGGCTTTTAGCAGCGTTCCACCTTTTATCTCGGCTACTCGAAAGGTGACTGTAACGTCTGATTCAGGATAAGTCACTGATCAGCTGAGGTGTACGAAATTCAGGAATAATAGGAAAATACACAGCAGGTGAGTATTATTTCAGCCCGTGAAACCATTCATGGAAAGTCTCACCACCATCCCTTCCTCGAAACACCTTATGTGCGTGAGTTTCAGAGGTAATTGTGCATGTTGGAACGACGCCGAAGCGTACACAATAAAATTTCCGATAGCCTTTTGGCCCTTCCATAGGATAACTACGATTATACTAGGGGTCCGTACTTTTCTGGGTTTAGCCTGCCGAAAGTATCGTGACAAATGGGTGCGATAGGTTTGACTCGGCCCAATAATGTTTGCGATTCACTCATCTGTCTGCGAAAAGCTTGGCGAGTTAGTTGTCTTCATGAAAGCAAGCTATCATTGCTCAAGATGAACTACTTTCGCTGATGGTCAATGGGTTTGAGCTACGTAGGGAAACACTGGAAACTGCGTCATGTCCTTTTCCGTTGTACACCTTTCCATGTACTAAAAAAATATGAAAATTGTAGAAATTACCTCTCATTTTGTCTCATATGCTCAAGTAAATGATAAATGAAGGGAAGGACCGAAAGGATAGAGAAGAAGGCAACGAACCGGAAAAATAACAAATACTGATCAGTTAATAAAAAAATGTAAAAATAGGAAAACGGGAAATATCCGTTTCGTTCGTACCCTCAAACGGATATGGTATGAATAAAAAACTCAAAAGCCCTAAACAGCAGTGAATCAAGAGTGAATTTGATTCAACTTGTCCTGCCTGCTCTTCTTAATATACTCAGGAAAAAAAGCTACATGGAAATTCTCCAACTAACCATCCTTGCTCTTTGAAGGGTCGAGAACGACGGTGGTAAGAGGTGCGAACGCCGCCGCGTACAGTATTGAGACAAGCCATATGAGAGCGACACCAGTGCTGACTCGACGGATGGTGCAAAGCGTTTGGAAACCGTACGGTCGTGTAACACTTAGCTAAACGAAAACCTTTCCAAGGAGATCTTTATCTTGTACGGGGCTCCACGAAGCGAATAATTCATTTTCATGAGCAGAAGCCGCATGCATGACTGATACTACATAGGGCAAGCGTACTACCAGCCGAAAATTCACCTATTGTTAACACAGGCGTCAGCATGTTTACTCTGGGTAATCTCAAGGATGGATCCCCAGGCCCGGCTATGATGAGTAGAAAGGATGCAACCATAATAAAGAAATGCGCAACGTTAAACTCATAAAGCTTAGAAAAAAGCTTAGGAAGGGCGGTGCGGCAGAACTCTGCTGTGATTGGCCCGTTGGGCACGTTGGCCAATCGCAGAGGCTTGATGATACAGATCCTGCTCACCTGTCTGAGCACAATAACCATGAGATGTGACAGACTCAGATGAATAAAGCCGAACGTTGCAGCACATAGGAAGAGCGCAAGGATAGCGTAAGAAGCGGAATTTTCGTTCGCCATAAACGAGGCGGCACAGAACAGCGAGCACGAGAACACATCTGCCACCGTCCGACTGAGCACAACACTGAAAAACCTCAGTTTACAACAATGATCCCGAAGAAACTTCTAGAGTAGTGTTTGGCCTTCCTTTCTCAGCGCCTAGCCCGTGAGGGCGAGAGTGGCGAAAAAACAGTGCGATGTTTGTACGCGGGTCACGAGAAAGTAGCCGTTTTCCCCGATTGTTTGTGCGGTGTCGCTCGGGTGAGAGCTACAGGGCGAGTACTCACAGTCCACCAGCTGGACTTCCGGGTGGACAATGAGCAATGAGCGCAGTGAAAGGGTAATCGGATGAGCAAGTGCAAAAACGCTTAATGCTTGACTCTACCTGTATTTTCTTGAGGGAAGTCTGCGTTTCACGAGTGCAAATATAATGAGAACACATAGTACGATACAGGAAATGAATGCGACGATTGAGAAGGCAGGCACCACGCTGAGGATGGCAGATGTAGCCTGTAAAATGAACACAGCAATCATTAAAAAACACAGAGGGTTTAGGAGAGTTCAGGTGGGTGTGCAGTGTAATTTTCAGAAAAGATTCTCTTGAACCGAACAACTAAAAGTAGTGAGTAAAAGTAGTTGAAATAATATAATATCATCAAGAGAGGATGCTTTTTTAATGATGAGCAAAGAATGATATGCATTTTATTATAATTTTCACTTTTTTCGCCACTTTTGTAGTGATTTATTGCAGTTCAGGTACACGGACGTGGGTATCGTTTGAGAGGGAGGTTCTCATTGATGGTACAGCCATTCCTGAATTCTTCCAAGTCGAAGGTTCCATTCAAGTATTTTTAACCTTTTATTCCCTCCTTATTACAAAAAAACCATGATAAATCCAAAATACACGACATTTTCAATCATCTTCAAGGAATCAGAATTACTCATAATCATGGATTAAGTCTTTGAGATGGCAGTTATGTTGACAAAACATTCTAAAATGAAGCGAAACACGGAACTTTGGCACTGATGCTACTCAAGAGAATTAGAAAACTGCTGTGCACTGGGAAACGGACAACTTTTTGTTGCATGGAGGTGACGAGTTCATCTATGGTTTAGCGGTTTTTCTCTTATGTGGTACCGTTAGTCATAATTTAATCAGATAAATAAATGAATTTCATTAATTCACCTCGAGCTTTCGCAGCTGTGGATACTAGCAGTAATCGTACGGATATCCAGACAGGTGATTCTATGCTGTATCATACGCAAACATGACGCACCGCTGCTAAATATACGCGGACAGATGCATTCTCAGAGCTGATGTGTCTGCGCAAATGAATAGCCCTTTTGGCACCTTTGAAATACATAGCTGCAGCAACGGCACTCTGTCTTTTTGTTGTCCCTGTTTCTTTGCATAAAATATTCGCTGGAACTAGAAGCCATTGCAAGGCCACATTAGTGGCCAAGATTTCTGAATCAGGAGATGCCAATAGAGATACGTAGCGAAGCGGTGCGAAAGCGGTCAACAAAAGACGGCCGGATTTTCATCATCTTAACCTTGGATATAAGTCGAAATAAGTTTTTACACATTTATTTTTTTCACTTCAAGATCTTTTGAAGGGTTCTTGCAGATGCTTCAATATCGCATATATTCTTGCAGAATTTGATCGGGACTTTTGAAATGGGCCGTTACGGGTTCTGGTGGATTCATTCATCAGACTATCATAATATGTATGTAGTATAGAAACTGTGACTGGTAATGATTCACTGTGGAAGAGTACTGAGTTCATCTCGTTCGTATTTGGGCACACTACCTTTTCGGAAGAAAACAAACCGTGGGTAAGTGCCATAAGGGTCAGCTGTTTCAAAATAAATTGTTTTCTGCCTTATAATTCATAGATATGGAAGAAGAAGAGAAGGAGGGAAAACACTAGTTGTTATGAGGTCCTCTGTGTCCTTGTAAGGGTGATATAAAATCTAAAAGAAAAACGAGTAATAAATAGTGATTTAAAGACAAAACGCTGCTGAATTGCACTAAACTGCAAAGTAGACTAAGTACTTATCACTTGATGCACATTACTTCCTAGAAATTTGGGAAAAAGCTTGGCAGATCTGTTTCTTCCGCAGCTACACTAGAAGGTACCCTATTTCGGGCGTTTCATTCTCTCCCCTCCTCACTTGTCGCCATCCTCTCCAGTGGCTTCCCACTTACGGACAAATGAGGAGGACAGATGAAGGTGAGTTGAGAGGGCCACTACAGAATAGGCATTGATTTTGTCACCAACTGGTGGGAAAACGTGTTCCGCTCGTTATTGCCCTTGCCAAATCTCTGACTAGGCAATTATATAGCACTAAGTAAATTACCAGTTAAATTATCATTTAGCAATGGCAGACACAGATGGAGTGGGGTGAAAAGAAGGGGTGGCGGCGGTAAACAGAGGCCTCCGCCACTCTGGGAAAAATATCAGTTGTCGTACTCGATACTTGGTAATCATTTGAAAAATAGTGAGGCTTCGAAAATATTGATAGGAAAAAGGAATCAGAAGTAAGTTAATTTTGCCTTCACATTATATTTGTTTTACCTTTTATTCATTTCATAAGGTGATTTTGAAAAATTCGGCAATCCATTACAGTGGCTTCTCCGCCTGCATGTGACCCATAAGTTTTGCCGAGAACACGACAACACCGCACTGGACAGTGGGCTTTTGCGTTTAGACAGTTTAGCAGTAAGATATCAATTCGAAAATTATCATAAGTTACTGCTCTCTTTATATTTCTTTGCGTTTCTTTCGAATGCGATTGATCAGTCGCTGCGGAACCATGAAAATCAACACATGGTTGCGCACCTGCAAATCGCATTAGTAAGAATAAGCCGAGTCAGCTGAGCAGAAAACGTTCTGAGCGTTGGTGCAGTGTCCGAAACTCGATCATTCCTCATTGACTCAAGGATGATCTTGAAAAGCAACCAGTGGGTGGACAAAATCGTTTTTTAAACGTTTCATTGTATGGCTTAGCTATAAAAATTACCCTGATGGATCAAGGAAAGATAGTTAAATCTTAAGCAACAGACCACAAAAATAGTAAACTTTAGTTAGCTGCTGGACCCTTTTACCTGGTTGATCTTCTCCTTCCTGGCGACGGCATCACGATATTCAGTGCGCTCCAAATTCAGCGCACAGTTGAGCGCCAAGCTTTCGAACGTTGTCATCACAGTGTCATGGTAGGGCGAGAACGTCGTCAGCTCAACACATTCGATCAGTGGGACATCTGACAGTTCGTGTGCAAGCACCGACGTTAGGGATGACACTCGCCTCGTGCGAGAAGGCGAGTGCGGACGCGATTTGCCAGGCAGAACTGGTTACTATGCAAATTGAGAACGACGGTTTTCACATGTGTCACTGCTGTGGGAAAGTGCTATGGGAAAAGAAGACGAGGATGACTGCTGCAGCGAAAACTGCGGAGAACCAACACGAATGACAAGGTAAAGTTCCACAATAAAACCGAGCGCCAGTGAAGGGGCTCGCCGAGCACTGAGTGGACAGGCGGAGCGGTGACGCACGAGAGTCAAAAAGCAAATAAGAAAAGATCGCGCGAGCGAGTGCAAATACTCGGGCAATTCGTCGAGGAAATCGGTACCTCGTCTTAGGTTAATGCGATCACGAAGTGCCGTCGCGACGGGAAAAAATGACCCGTCAGCAGATCGCAGTTAATATCACGGAAAGCGTGGACTACATGAAAGGACTTGCAACCTAATAAGAAGGACATCTTAGTGAGCCCCTTCTATACTCGTAGAAGACGGAACAAAGTCTACCTGGATGTGCTGCAGGTGAGGGAATGCTTCGGAACTGTTTCCAAAGAAAACTTTGTCAACAAAATCTTCGCATTCTTTCATATTTGTTTGCGGTACCTAAGCTGCAAAGAAAACAAAAAGAAAGTTGAAATGTGAAGCGATGCGAATCAGGCACTGCAGATCCCGCGTCCCAGAAAAAAGATTATTGCACGAAGTTTTCTTCAAAAAAGAAAAAAGTAACCAGTAATACAGACATGTAGAGTATTGAACAGCGCGTAGAAATTTTTCTGCAAACCTCTTTGTAATTTTGAATTAATGATCAGAGAGACCAGGAATTATGTATACACAAGACCAGGAAGTAAAACTAATGATAAAAGACAAGCTGGTCGGAAACTGGATGCTTCGTTCATACTCATCGTCGGTAACATGACCTACTCCCCTCTCGTCCTCCCCCCCCCCCTCTCCCAACCCGCCATCCTTGTTTTCTCCGTTAATGGACCCATTTTCCGACAGTTTCTTCTCATCCTTTATCTTGAAGATCACAAAAAAACGTGAATTAAGTTCGTGAACTACCTGTGATGGACGCAAGGTGAGGGGACTCGGGGGCCGGCACCCGAGAATGACCGGCCAAATATTCTGAAAATCTTTATACAGTAATTTAACATCTTGTGTTAGCTTATTATCAATTGTCTATTTCTGTCATGGTGTTTTTGAATAGTTGTTATTAATTGTTCAATGCTAAAATTAATATTTTTCCTGATTTTTTCCCTATCCGGGCCCCCGAAGTGGAGCAGACGCCACTTTTTTCCCTAGGCCCCACTCCTTGGCTAGGCACTCCTGCTAGCAACACTCTTCTTTCAAAGTGTCGTTCAGCTCGCTACTCACCAATCTATCTAGTAAGGAGCGTCAAGCATATCAGCTATTGAAATGCACGCACGGAAGCTAACTGTAAATGAATTTTAGATGGGGATAATTTGCAATCCACTTAATTTCTTATTTCCCATGACTTACACCTACATATGCATAAAAAGGAGAAAAAAAAACAGTGAAGCAGTTAGCAATAATGACTGCGCTCGGTAGCTGTATTAATTGGGATTCCAGTCGTAGATTATGCAAAACTTTTTCATGCACCGCTCTAACAGTAAATTTATTCATTCACCAAGCTCTGGTCGCACATGCGTCTTTTCACTGCAGGAAAAGTGTTCAAACAGAAGTGCCTTCGCTTTCGAAGTGTTTGGGCAATGTGCAAAACTCAGGTCGCAGGATGTTTTCGTATTTTTCTTTGTCCCTGTCACTCTTGCGGAGCTGAGACTATTGAGGGGCACTTTCCACATTTTGAAGTGAGAGAACATCGTCACCCTGCCGTGTATTGAAAAGTGGAATAGTTTTCGAATAATCATCGAGTACTCGAGCAGAAAAGGTCGAGTATAAGAGAACGAAGGAAACATCTCACAAATCTACTAGATGTTACTCTTTACATTACTATGTTTATCCATAAATTTGAGATTATTCGAATATCATTCAACTTCACTGACAGTCAATTAATGAGGAAGCTACACAGTGTAGTCGACGGAATGCGGGTTTTTCGCACATTTGAATAGGATGTTTGGTACTCAGTGCTTGAATCTGTGTGCCTTTTGCTCAATCAGCTTGATCACCTTGACTCCCGTTGATCGTCGGGTATCCCGAGCGGCCGCCAGCAACCCTTCCATTTGTCCCTCTAGCATGCCAGAGTTGCCCAATGGGTTCTGTCCGCTCTATGGACACGAAGAGCATCATAGCGTTTTCTAAAGGACTTTGTGAAGAAGTCTGACCATCGGGTCGGTGATCTTCCTGTCGTGCGCTTGACGTTCCGTTCCGTCAGTTGCTGATACGACACTTGTCCAAAGTTTGTCGTAAAGACGCGACGTTTCCGGCCCACCTGATCTTACCTAACTTGGCATAAGCGGCAGTGTCCCCGATCCGCGGCTGTTGACGTAAAATGCAACTTTGGATTCCCTGGCTCACTTCATGATAACGTTAGCACTAGCAATTGACACTAGAAAACAAAACTAAGCTTTGCTCCTCCGCATGGCTCCCACTCTTACGTACAAAACGCTAATTTGAACCGTATAAATCGCTGGGAAATTGGCAAGGAGAATTCGCTGCTTCGTAGAGACACTTAATGTGACTGAAATTTCTTGATGTGAGCTCTTTCGTGTGAACACACTTATCTCATCAAAATCGAGTATCCGGACTGCACAGCTTTGCAAAGTCTGGATACTGGGAGTCCTTGCACTAGATCATTCCAACCACTTGCACATCACTGTAAGCGAACCTCAACACAGCCATAGAAGCTTTTTATTAGGTGGCATGCATTGCACATAATCCATAAAACATCTTCTTTATACAATAACTAACAACTATTCAATAGTAAGCACTTCTTAGGCGACCAAACGAAATAGGTAAAGAAAAAAAACAATAATATGGCAATAGACTGAGCAGAAAAATGTGTTTCTAGACGTCTTTTACGAGTGCCGGAAACAAACCCTCAAAACTAATAAAGCATTTGATCATCAGCCGACAGGAATACAGTGAGCTAGAGAACAACGATGAGAACGAAAGGCACATGTGTGGGGGGCAAGATGACATTAACAAAGCAAATGTCGCATGGCTTACGGCTCAATCGCAAACGGTGACCCGGGAATTTCCTAGAAAAAAGAAAAATTGAAAAAAAAAACATGGGAAAACCTCAAAGATGAAGTTCAAGTAGTAACAACACGATGGTGACCCACTAACCTGATCTCCGTATTTGATGAAAATGAATCCTTTAACACGATCGGGTACTTTATATGTGACAATGTAGTGACCGTTGCCCTGATGTTTGACAACAACCTCTTCGCAGGGTCCTTTGGTCGTCACTACACCAACCATCAGAATATTTGGACCTTAACGAGGCATTTCATAAATAAAATGGAAATAAAATAATTTTTTGAAAAAAAAAATGCAACAACAGTGCTCACCTGCAATACCAGTATCGATCGTGAACATAGCCGGGCGTCCAGGGAAGAACTTGTTCAAGCCAGCTCCTTTAGCCTCGACCTAAAATTCACATTACTTACTTATGCTTTTACCAATATTCTTCTCCAGAATACTAAGGCAGATGTTGGCTCACCTTGCTGGCATCTCCTTTGTATTCGGGAACAGTTGCTACAGTTCCTTTTGTAGTCTTCGCGACTGCATCGATCTTCACAAAAGAAGACTCGTTGTAGCCGTTTCCACCTAGGACTTTACCCTCTACGGGTATTTTGAATGGTGAGCCAGGGATGTGGATTCCTGAAATCTGCTGATTGAGAGACTTGTTACAAGCTAACAAACGAAGTCCAGGACAGACCGTTGTACTTGATTGCCGCATAGTAGTCTCCTGGTGCCAGAGGGGTGTAGCGGACTTTGTAACCTCGTTCAAGCTGTAATGACATTCACAATACACGAGTAAGACATTGGGATAGACAAAAACACTAAAAAAAAACTGCAAAAAAAAAACTGAACCATGTGAACCCTGGGGCCGCATGCATCATTGAGATTACCCAGGGTGAACGTGTCATACCACAAATTTACCCATTGTTAACACGGGCGTCAACACTTATACCTGGATAGTCTCAATGATGCATCCAGGAGCCGCATGCATAATTGAGATCACCAAGGGTGAACAAATTGACTCCTGCGCCAACGATGAGTAAGCTTGCGTGGAGTTAGTACGTCTGTCCTGGGTAATGCGGCGCCAGGCCCAACCAGTGGCCTCACAACATTTGAGGTTTCTCAAAGCTATTAAATTGGTAAATATTGAAGTCGATGATTAACAAATCTATTGGAATCTTAAAATAATTGAAAACATTAAAAATTCCTCGCTAAAAATGGTGCCACCACCATCCGGTTTTTTCTGCGGAGTTATCTTGAGTCATTTTTCCTGATTAAAAAAAAAGAAAATAAAATAAAAATGTGCATTACTGCTGCTCGGTCATGACTTTTCCATTTAATTTGGAAAGAGGTACCAGATTGCAGCTTCTTTTATGGCCATAGCACCATATATGTACATCAAAATAAAATGCATTCCGTGTGATACCTCATAGGCGTCGAGGGTAGCCTTGCTAGGGCCATCCAATTGAATGTTGAGGATACCAGCTCCAGCATTAGCGGTAACTACGATGAATTCGCACTTCTGGAAAGAAATCAGCCGATATCAAGGATATAATAGTGGCTACAAACGCTAGCTAGACCTGTCCAGTTGTTCCCTTCTTGATACCGTCTCCAGTCACACTGATTGCTGTCGGATCGCATTGGTCGCGTCCGCCCACCCTAAGGCGGAACGGTGAATCTCGCATCGGTGCACCGTCCAAGGTTACATGGATGTAGTGATTGCCACACTAAACATTAACAATATCATACTGGTGTAAAAGAGTTAGTTTGAGAAAAACAAAACAGTGTGGCACCTCCTTCGGTAGGAATCGAAGTGCATAGCTTTCACCGTCTTCAATGGGTACAATATCGATCGTTTCAATTTCGTTTGTAGGTGTTACGACCTAAAATTGACAAAAATAAAACAAATACAACCCTGGAAGACTCAACTGAAGCAGCCGCAACTCCACAATTACCTTAGCCTCGAGGTGACCTCGCGCACGATGTGTGAGCACAGTGAACGTGAAGGCCTTTCCAGCCGGGATTCCTTGGTCATGGAATTGGGCCAATTCAAGCTTTCGGGCTTCACCAGTCGCAGGAGCAATGAACACCTGAAACAAGCTAACAGGTAGAAACTTGAAGTCAGCATTTTGTGTAGTCATTTACCTTGAATGGCGAATCGGGAATGTGCTGATCGTTGAACTTTATGGCAACAATGTATTCGCCAGGTTGAGCCACTTTGTATTGCAAGTGACAGTTACCATCCTGAAAAATGTCATTTCACGCGTGAACAGCGCTCAACTTCCCGACAAAAATGAGTAGTTTAAAACGAGTTACTCTCGTTCGCACTTGTAAATTACTTGTACATTGTTTTTAAGTAAAAAGAAGGAATGCCGAATAATACATCTAGAAAATGTGACAGAGCGCAGTTTAAACTGTTTCGTATGTGTGGGATGAGCGCCTTTATCGTACATGGATCTGCCTATAACTACAATCACAGTGGAGTCAACGTGATACATTTGGTGCACTGTTTTTTTTTTTGCTAAATTGCAGCATCACCCATATCGCTTTAGAATTTTTCTGAAGAATGACCATGGATGACAAGCTATCATCAGAGGCCCCCATAAGCGCTGGGAATCTCCATTTTCTTGAGTGATTCTAAGGAGAATAGGGGTAGAGGGCTATTAGGTCGAGGGAGGTGAGCGATGGCTCACCACAAGTAGGCTGTAATTGTTACGTCGATTCTGACAAGGCAAAATATGTGGGACGTATGCATAATCATACACGTATGCATATACATTGAACATGACCTATTTGTACAAAGTGGAAATCGGTGGGCCTCGTGGGATGGTTTCCTGTCCATTTGGGAACATTTCCTGTACACCATTGGAACATATATAAAGTATTTTCTCCTATAAAAAGACTACCCTATTCGGGTTGCTTCTATGCTCTTCGGCTATGTAATTAATCAATATCAGTTATTCCGATCGTCTAAAGGTAAGGTAGTGGACAAATGTGGTTAGTAACGTTGATCGCGTCAACTGGCTGCCTCGGAAGCAGTTGACAGGGAAGTTGAAAGAAGCAAGACAATGTAACATTGGCTCCCCGGGAAGGTGCTCGAAAAATACTTAAGCCTCGGTTTTCTTTGGTCAAAGACCGCTAAAAAAGGATTCTGGCCGGAATCCATACCGTGCTTATTCCGTTATGGAAGTTTTGGATGCGAGACCTATCATGACTACAAGTGCTGTAAGATTCTGCCTTTTTTCATAAACGGTGGCCGAGAACAATGGCAAGGGAATCAACGTTGAGAAAATTTGGACACACTTTTCTTTCCCCCATTCATTTAATTTACCTCTGCTTCCATTCAATTAAACTCATACGTTCAATTTTGTTTTTGTTAGTATTCTAGTTTTTTTTCAACCGTGTCTGTGAACCGGAACGTGCTACTGGTAATGTTTTAGTAGTTTCGCTCGCTATAAGCATCTTGAATGCAATTTAAAGAATAAGTAACCTTGAGTGAAGACAGAATAAATAAAAGTTTGGAATTCGAAAATGATGCGATACTTCGCCTTATGCGTACCTTAGAAAGAAAACGAAATTTTCAAGAGAAAAAAGTATATTTTGCATCACATCTGCTATAAAAAAGATACAATAAAAAAGTGACCAAAAGGGTTGTGAACGTAGAACTTTTGGTTTTGTTTATCGCCAGACTATATAGGAAAAAGAATATAAATAAGAAAGGAAGAAGTCACTCTACAAACCCCGCGCCATTTGACTCTAACCAGCCGCCATTTTATAACTTCTCAAGTCTAATAAAATATGCACTGTGCAGATGTGAATTAACCCTTGGCGAGGATTTACGAACGGCATAGACCTTTGGGAGTTTGCCGGTCGTTTTTTTTTACTCAAGCACGAGAGAACAAGCATGGGGGGGGGGGTAGGTCCGGCTGATGCACAATGGTTCTGGACGGGTATCCTCACCAAAAGGTGCCAACCATCTTCCAGCATACATATCGCATGCATCGTTTCTAAGTCTTCTATGACAAACTGTTCAGGAAATATTAATTGATAATAATACGACTGAGCTCATTTTCTACTCCAATTTACCCCATAATTACCTTGTGATCATGGAAGGCCATCTCAGCCTTGCTCGGTCCCTCAAACGACACCGAGAGCTTTCCTGGACCAGCCTCACGTGTGTAAATGTTGAACGACTGCGGATAATTTGTCTCACCGCGGACAACGCCTAGTCCAGAAGCTTTCACCTGGAAAAATACCACATCGATTAGAGGACTGACGAAAAAAGACAATGACCAAAGGGAATGTAGGCGTGCAGCACGCACCTTATGGGCTCCACCTTCTGAAAATGGTCCGACAGTGAATTGGAACGGGGAACCGTAGATGTGAGCATCCTTGTGTAATACAGATAAGTGGTGCACTCCCTCCATTTTTGGGTGGAATCTGTGCAGAAAAATAATGGAAAAAGTACTTATGAACTAAATGACCAGGGTTAATCAATGTCAAGAAATTAGCAAAACCATTTGAAAGCACTGTAGTATACAAAATTTGGTCTTAAAAATTGACGATTTCTCGAAAGACTATCGTTTTGGTGAGAACAAAAGTGAAAAGATCTGACAGTGGAATGCTTTGAGTCAGCGCAAATAACAAGAATGGAACTAAGAGGGCTGAACCGAAAATGGAGTGGAAATAGACTAACACCAAACAAGTGTCGTTCGGTAAACGACTGACTGCAAAAAAGTGGTTGCAGTTAGTGATTTTGCAACAAAAACAGTCTCGGAAACTAAAATATGCACTCAAATCCAACTAATTGCTAATATCGCACTTGGACAAGACTTTCCAGCCAACAACGGGTATTGAAGAGCTATAGGTCGAAGACTCCGCACTCACCTAATCTGGAAGAACTGATCGCCAAGATCTCTCATTTCGACATCCTCAGTGCGGCCCTTTGGATCCAGGACTTTAGCTCCACTATCCATAGGGGACACATTAGGCAGCTTCAGGAACATCAGCGCCTCCTTGTTTGGAATACTCAAACCAGCCTGAAAAAAAAACTGTTTAAAGAACCCAACTCAAAGCATCAACAACAGAACGGTCCCAAAATACCTGTTCTACTTTCTTGTGAATCTCTTCGACCTTCCTTCCGGCTCCCTTTCCAGTACATTGCACAGTGAACGGACTGTCTGCAGACCGCTCCAATTACTTCCAAAACATCACAAAGTAAATGACAAATTATTACCTTTGACATGATTATCGGCGAACTTGACAGCCACTACATACACTCCAGGTTCCGTCGGCTTGTAGTTAACCTTGATTAGACCTGCTTTCACTTCTTTGCACGTCAGTTCAGCCTTAGACGGTCCTTGCACAGATACGGATAAACCCCCATATCCTGAAAAGTTGAAATAAGCCCTCAAACTATTCCGCGCCTTCTCTCATCGATATTCGCGATGTCTGCGAGGATAGGATTCCAATGGAACAACGAAGCAGATTGCACGTAAACACGCAGAACAGTTGTTTTGCACATGATGAACGATACCTGCACATTTGCTGAAGGATATGCAAACAAAAAAAAATGCAAACATCTGGAAAAGTAAACAATCACACAAAAAATGCAAGGAGAATCTCACCTGCTTTGCTGGTGTCAATGAGAATTTCGTTGTCCTTCAGGCATTCAGCCTTCATTTTGCCGGTTCCACTCACATCTACCTTGCTTGCGTCGCCAACTTGCGACTTGTCAACCTAAAGTAGTGAAAATTTGTTTCATTGTCCTAGACACACATAAGTAAAGAAGTCAAAGGTTACCTTGATCTTGAACGGAGCCTTGGGTAAGAGTTTTCCATCTCTTTTCACCGAAATCAGGTGCTCGCCAGCTTCACGAGGAGTGAACGAGACACCTAAAATCATTCCATTGCAAAGGTCACGAAGTCTAGAGGAAAAGAGAAACATACCGAGCCTTCCTCCTTCGATGAGTCGAACAAAGCAGGGCTCTTCGATACCGGACGGGGATTTGATAGATGCGGAAATACCCTTCAGCTCTGATTGTGTGATGTTCAATGCCACTTCCGATGTTGAACCGACGGAGAGATGAGCGCGTTTCTGGAATGCAGTCCAATCAATCCCTCATTTTGACTATAATATGTGTATATGTAGAAATATTTTAGCGTAATCTCTTCCCCTGAAAATGGATCACCTAGCTTTTTTTTCAAACAACTCCAAAATGAAATAAATGAGGGGTTCGGAAGAACTCAAAACCTTGCTCGTTCCTAACTAGCTGAATTGAAGACTTTTTTTTTCGAAATGTATCCACCTAGGTTCACGGATTCATGGGTGGACCCCTCAGGTGGAATGGGGTTCCATAAACATATTTCTCCCTGGAGGGGGAGGTGGGAGGAGAGAGGGGGGGGGGG
>JARK01001657.1:186726-218134 GCA_000688135.1 Ancylostoma ceylanicum
GGAATCAGCACGGGTGGGGTAGCGTCGTTTTCTTTTTGTTAGCTAGGAGGGTGGTGAAACTGCAGAGGGACCCCTTATCATCACTACGCTTGACCCTAGCCGTAACATTACTACTAATTTATACTATCAAACTTAACAGCTCTATTGTTTTTTGTATAACGTTCGTAGCTCCGAATAAAGCTTATTCTCATGAGTACAAATTTCTCAACTAGACTGTAGCCTGCTCCAAATCGAGTAGTGATTCGCCTCTTTCTCAGAACACCCTAATGAAATGACTAAAGCGCTAACGCCAACTCCACATCCTTGTACCCATGCGGATCAATATTGATAGTCCCCTGTAAAGTGCAGAAACAAGGATGCGATCGTAAAAATTCTCGGAGGAATGCAAAACAGGTGCTAATGTGAAGAAACCCTTTCAACAAAGCGCTAGGATCTAGGGGAAAAAGACGACGAAAAAACCCCTTGGAATGCGCCTTTGTTCCCAGTATTAGGCGAAGAATCAGCTTTCCCTGCACATTTTGTGGGCGTAAATATCCCCAATATTAATGGCTGTGTAGTAGCAGAGCAGTATAAAATTGTTAAAAAATGCTTGGATGCCCAGACGAGATTCAATCCTAGCCAGGAGATATTTTTAGACAAAAATACCGAGCGAAACAGAGAAATCATTTTCAGAGGAGGACTACATTGATGATGATGAAAAGATGAAAAAGAAGAATAAACAAATGCACTTCCTAACTAGAAATCCGAAGCTCTGAAATATCCTCACCTGTCCTTCTCCAGCAACCAAAACAGTGAATGGAGAGTCATGAACCTCTTTACCACCCAGTTTCACATGGACTTTGTATTCACCGGGAACTGGAGGCACCCATGTGACAGAACAGGTACCGTCCTGGAAAATGAGCTTCGAATATATCAGGGAAAATCCTTCGTATATGTACCGCATGCTACAGAAGCTACTTTGGATTCATCGAAACCTTTTTTAAAAGCTTCACAAACCTTATTGTCATGAATCTTTATCGTGCTCTGAGCCGGTCCTTCAATACTGACAGACAGTTCCTTAGCAGCTGATCCTTTTGCGCATACAGTGAAGGCAGACGGCTCGCCAACAATTGTGTTTTGGAGACCGGGTCCGTATACGGTGGCGTAACCGTCCCGGAAGCCATCCACAAAGAAGCGTAGCGGACTTCCCTGAACACTGGCATGAGAGTGCCGCAAAAAAATGAGACTAAGAATAAAACTCAGTCCTGCAAAAGAGAATAAATAAGTAAGTAATAAATTCACCGCAATGTGAGCTCCATCCTGAACAATGGATAGCTCATGCGATCCGTGTTTCTTAGGAACGTACTTCACTTGGATTGTTCCTGAAAAGCTCTTCGGTTTTGAGACAATAGGAAATTTCGGACCTATTTGCTGACTCCAGCGATGTACCTAACACGAAAAAATCCTTTCTCTGCGCTGCCTTTTAGTATGTAGGCACTCAAGAAGAACTACGTATTGGCGAGAACGGCCAGAATTTTACATCGTATGCTTCAAAAAACCATGGCTCAAATATATACTACCACTTCAATTCGTTTTAACAAGTGAGTTAAGCCCCGGTCATACTCTGTCTAACAAGTAATTTTCAGACCAGTGTTAAGAACTACATACGCATGTGAAGACATTCCTATATCTGCATTTTTACCTGTGCGCTACGAATAAACTTGTTATATTACCAGAAGACCATCGATGCTCGAGCTGAGCCATTGAAAATATCACGGAATATTAATTACTTAGCTGTGAGAACATAATTATTTCGTTGCTACCAAAAAAAAATTGAAATTGAACTATGGCTCATGGGCGCAGCAGAGGGATCATCTGCTATATTGTAACACAAGTGAAATTTGATATGTGCACTGAACTTTTCAGACGTGCTAAAGTGACGAAATGTCTGTCTCTGCTGAAGTACACCAATGCTTCGAGCAAAAAATAAAATGAAATTCAAAGTAAATTGATTGAACTTCGCATTGATGATGAAGCTTACCCTGTCTACTTGTACCTATAAACGACAATACAATTTCATAACCACTCTTACTCTCACATTACTACTGCTCTCGTTTTTGAACGATCGCCCACCGCACGTGACATTCCTCATTTACGATAGGAGGGAATTGGAGGATCAATCTCTCAAAGTGCCAGAATGATTAAACTCAGAGCATGGATTTACGACCGCGAAGGGTACGTTACGAATTGTAAAGTCAGTGCAGAAGCGGCGGAGACGATGGACATAATCAATTATTTGCAGCCACAATTATGCCACTGTTAGCCATAACGCGAAATTTTCATGCAGATGAAACAAAGTTTGGTGAACAGATGCTGCAACTATGAATCATATAAAACTGGTAAAAGGAAACATTAAGTTGGTGCAAAGGATTTGTCGTTTTTTCTCCGCCGGTTTTTTCCACAACTTTACCGAACTATAACCTTGACAAGCGCCCTGATTTCTATGATTATTAGGGATCACTAGTTATTTCATGGGCACATCCTCGATGCCCTATGTTCAGAAAACAGGAAGCTGTGAACCGGGGGAATCGGAGACTGTCATTTTGCGTCGGCATGTTTGGCAAATTTTTTTCTTGGGTAGCAAGAGCTTCTGAAGATGGGGAAGGTGGCACCCACACCGCAAAATTCCCCAAGAATGTGATGGATGGTGAACAGTTTTCCAGCGAAGTTACCAAAATTTAATGCAAGTCCTGGAAGTAAATTTTGGCCGATTTTGGCAGCGTAGAAAATGGGCCTTTCTGCAACCTGAGCGTTTTCCTAGTGAAACATCTCCGGCTTTTCGGACCAAATAACAGCTGAGGATAATGCTTAGGGTAATGCTTCAAATTAGGATCATGGATTGGGTCGTCCAGCAAAAATTCCAAAGAAAAAGCAAAGAAAATGCTTCAAAAAGTGCTCGTTTGAGTTCTTCTAAAACGGAAGACATCAAGCCAGATCTCGACAGCGGAATAGGTAGCGGTTTCCTGGTTGAATTATGGTTTTGAAAGAAAAAACCGACAAAACTTCTGCACCAACCTAGTATAATCAAGTCGGGAAAATCTTGGACATTCAAGCTTTCGAAACTAAGAATCCTCAACTGAGCAAGGATGTGGCACACTCTTACAACCGGATTTTCGCAGTTGAAGAGTAAAACTCAGATGTAATCTGAGACCAAAAACAAACACAGAAGAGATTTCATGGAGAACAAATGTACATACATGTACAAAATTTTAAAAGTGTTCCAAAAGAAACTGCGGGGAAAAATAAACGTAGCCATATTCAGGCGCAGTTTGGCCCTGGGCCATGCGTGGTCAACTGAGCCTATACGCTATGCCTCGTATTCTGAGCAACGCGCTCGATATTCGCCATAAACGCAAAAACACATCTCACGGAATTGTTGAAGGCGCGAAAGCTTATTACCAATGATGTGAGCACTTAAAATTGTGCTCTGCTCCAACATCATGAGATACACCAACTCCTCATCAGTGCCCTTGTTCTTGTGGGCAAACAAATTTCTGGAGTCCTTTGCTGCACACTTTACACTAGCACTTCCACGGAATAGGAACGACTTACGGCAGCACTAAACTTCACAGAGAGGCCAGAAGCTCTCGAAAAATGTGTAAAATGGTCTCAACAAAGCAGCCGTAACCCGAAAATACCGCGCTCCTCACCGTCGTGGTTGTCGATAATCTCAGCCTGATCAGTCTGCTTGTTGGGCATTGTGACGAATGCTTTCAGTGATTCTGGACGGACAGAAGGTGATACGTTTAGCTGGAATACGACATTATTGAATAGAGTAAGGAAACTAAAATGATTGGGAAGAGGTATCCGCTTAAAGGGTTTGGATGGAAAATACGTTCAGTTCTCACCTTGAACTCTCTAGTGTAGTAGGCTGTAGAGTTCGGAGACGATGTAGTTGTTGGAGCCGGTGGTGAGGTGGCACTTCGTGAAGTTGGTGTTGAGGCAACACTTCGTGGTTGTGGTGGTGACGAGGTGACGCTTGAAGCCTTGTAGTCCGATGATGACTTTAGCTCCGATGATGACTTTAGTACACTAGGTGGACTTGCAGCGTATCGATAGCGGTCACTCGATGGACTGGGGGTGTATCGAGAGCTGGTGTACTCCTTAGTGTTGTTGTTGTTGCTGCTGCTGATTCCAGAGTAGTACTTTCGCTCGTACTGTTCTATCGATTCCGGCTGTGCTTGCTGAACGCGCGACTGTAGCTGAACCGCTCGGGCCTGATCAGCAGGTACAGCCTGAAAATCAGAAACGTCTAGACACATTAACACTACGAACAGCAACAGCGTGTAGTGGAAAACAATAATATTTCGCCAGCTGAACGTAAACAGAGAGAAACTGGGTATCAGCAGCCTGGTTTGAGTTTTATGAACACATCTTTTGAGTTTATTCATGCGCGGCTTGACTTATTTCTGATTAGTTTTTCTCAGCTGTGTAAATCCCTGTACAGAAATGGTAGTCAAGGTAGGAACGTAAATACTCCGTCAGGGACCTCCAAAATTCTCCAAAAATTGTAATCTAGGAGCATAAGTTGAAAGAGCCGATTCGTGCTAAGACGGTCAGCGTGAGATCGGATTAGTGGCTTGAGAGCGTCAAAACATGGAGAAAAGAGAAAAAGGAGAGAAAAATTATTTCATGTGCTTTCATCAGTAAAGGTTTGTCACAAGTGCTAGAATAGCCCCTGAGCGCGAGATGAGGAGAAGAAACTAATCGCATATCTTCAAGGTAGAAAAGACTAGTTATGAATATATTCACTTCATAGACGAAGATCCAAATATTCGGAAAAATGATAGCATTTTCAAATATTCGAATTTTCGAAATTTATTCGAGGCTATGCATTCATTCAAACTACTTTTTAATATAGTGTTATTCGGTCCCAAGCATGCACATCATTCCCCAGAGAAATAACGAAAAATTAGTCCCTACAGAATTAGAAAAACTTGCCCATACAAATTTTTCGCTTTTTTTTACTGGATCTGTGAAGGAAAATGCGAAAACTTTCCAATGTGAGGAGACGAATGAAGCAAAAGATGTCTAGAAACGAACTTATAAACAATGTTTCAACAATTCTAAACAATGTAATCCAAATCTGAAGAGGGTCACTTCTTTAAAAAGCTCGAAACTAGTTCACGTAGTTTATGAGCATCATTTCGAAGCGAAAGTATGTTGTATTATCAGCATTCTTTAAAGAAGCAACATTTCAAACTAGCATGCTATCAAACAAGGACGTGAAAGCGTAGGTTGTATGAGGTGCTCAACGATTTGTGGGAATTCCCGCCGAAGCGGCTTATCAGTTGACCGAGAAAGGCACTAAGGCGGACCAAAACACAGAAATAGAAGAGTGCACGAAAAAAAGAAGTGGCCATCGCTGGATGAGATCGTATGTCTACGAAGAAGCTTTTCTTCACAACATACAAATTACATGATCAAAGTGAGTCGCCATAGCTTTTACGATCTTAATTCTGAGCGAAAAGTAGCAGTTGACAGAAGGGTCGGTGGCAAGAAAGAATAGTTAAGGACTGGAAAGAAGGATCAACACTAAGACAGCAAGGAGGAGCCGTGATTTTGCTGAGAAATGGTGTCTGTGGCAGAGGCAGCCTCAGGCACACTCCACCAACTGTTTCCGAGGCCCGTGGCAAAACATGAGGTCATGACAGGCGTAAGACAACGATGCTTGGCAGCACAACTCAAGCAGTGGAATCGACATCTTGGACGTTTGTAGCTAACCAAGATAGAATACTCAATCTTAACTCTTCCATCAGGCAGTAATTGACGACGGATGGGACACAGCACATAATTAAGGTTTATAGCAGATATCAGGGCCGCGAGTAAAAACGGGCTGCACTGCGAAAGCCATTAGCTCAATACGCGTCATTAGATTTGCGGCAGCTCGGACGCGATGGAGTGCAGTGCAAAATCCAATAGACCAAAGATTGGGTAATGGGTTAGGACAATGGCCCCTGCGATAAGAATCTCTTGATGAAAGTTAGTATGCATACTGAAGTGAAACAACATGTACTACTAAAATGTGTCACAGAAAATCTAAAGAGCACTGGCAACAGTTTTGCTTAATTTCCTCACACCACAGCAACTTTGGCTTTGCAAACCATGTGAAACCACAACCGTGACGAAAAGTGGTGTATCGAACACAAGGGTAAGGCTGAGAAGCATACGCATGAGGTGAGATAAACAGGAGCAGACGCGAAGAAGCGAGATCAGCTGTTCAGCAGCGTATGCTTTGTGCAGCGCTGACATGTTTCAAAGGTTGTGCAGTTCCCGAAATGTTATGGAATATAAATAGCAGATGAGAAACGGACACATCTGACGAAGATGACAGACAAGTCATTAATGGGTTACATGAAACGCACTCAAAACTTTTTGCAGCAAAATGGTTGCATTAATAAAGCACACCATCGACATGGATAGAATATTACAGCAAGATGTCTGCACAACTTTCTAAGAACGAAGTGGGTATCAACGCTAAGAATAGCTCAGAATTAATTTTTCTCAATTTTCTAGCCCAGTGATTGTGCTAAATAAGAAAATATAAGTTTTAGAAGAATCTACAACAGTGAGGCTCACCATCAATCTAAAGCACGTCCTTGCGGTGGAATTTATCATGCATAAACTGACAGAAAAGGAAATACAAATTGAGCCGTTTAGTATCATCCAGAACAAGCCTGGATAAATGCCAGCAGCTACTAATTTCTCCGCGGCAACGCGTAATGCCTATGTGACATTCCGACGGAGAAATGAGGAGAATCACAGTTTGCATAACAAACCGTATACATCATACTTGAAAGTTGGTACATATTTATGTGTGTACACCACGAATAGAAATCGCGGATAATTAACCGATCCAGACCCAATTTTGCAGACATACCTTCACCCAGGGATATTAGATGGATTATCGATCACATCCACCTTATCATTGTTTTTCATATGTATATTTTAATTACCTATTTTTTGGAGTTGTTTTAGTGCAGGGGTAGGCGAAAGTCTGCACTACGATGTGCTCCACGACATGTGCTCTAGTACGCTGAACACAAACACAGCAATCATTTTGCATTAGATCATCGATTTATTGATTTTATCGTTTTTTCCAATTTTCTGCGCACGAAAGTACCGAAAAAGCACGACAGATCACTGATTTTAGCGAATTTTCCTCTTTTGTTCGGTGACGGATGTGTACCTGAGTGAGGTATCCAGACACGCTGAACAGGAATGTGGTGACATTTTACACGAAATTGTTAATTTATTGGTGTTACCGAAATGTTACCTGAGGGAAAAATGGTAGAAAAGCTCAGGGAATTTGCAAATCATGCTGATCACCAAAATAATGACTATTTCAAAAATATTTGTCCAGTTGAACATACGCATCAGCGTGGAATTGGCGGGGAACGTAAAACACCGCAGCAAACCTGGGCAAGCCGTCCAGTGCTCGATATAACCATGACAGAAATAGCAGCAATCAAACCCACACACGGATAGCATTTTAATCCACGTGATAAATAATGAAAGTTTTGCTCAGTACATACATACGCAAGAGATCGGGAGCTTAGAAAAACACGCCGATCCTATAGCGGACACATTTTCTAAACCTTTCCCAGGTCCTAGGATTTTTGTGACGTATATGATTAAAAATACATTAGATTCATGCACCGAAGGATAATTGTAAGCACCTACATATTATTACTGGTACTTCGTGGAAGACAAAAAAGTAGATAGTTGTAGAGGACTCAGAGGAAGGAACTAAGCAAATCCACACAGAATGTTGCATTTGACCATATGGTTAATGACAGAGTGTGAAACTTCAAAGCTTTTTTAGAGCTGTTACAGCAGGAAGCTCACAAGCTCCGCGTTACACCAATGTATTCCTATGCTAAGCACAAAAACGAGTATATAAAATAGAAAGGAACTAAAAAAAGAGATAGAGAAGTGAATTCTGCATACCCGCAACCACAGCAAAATGGTTCCAGGTTTAGAAGATGATGAAGAAAAGAGGATAAGAAAGAAAAGACATTGAAGAAAAGAAGATGGAACAGAGAAAAAAAAGGAGTTAAGTAGTTACAAAGCAGATCTTCACATATCAGCAGAATGTCGAGAGAGATATCCGAAGCATGGAGGAATGAAAGCACGCAAAAGCTCGCGATATTTTATATTTCCGGAATGCTACCTCAAAATACCTCAAATACTCGCAATACCTCAAAATAATATACGGGTGGATTTAAGGTAATTTTGTTAGCTGCGAAAGCTACGGGAAGTTCCCACGAAGGAAGAAAGCAAACAAACACTTCTAGCTGAAGGAAAAGTGTAAATAGGGTAGCGTTACGAACAGCGTTCACAACAACTCCTTTCTTCAATCGACTCACCTCCTACAGCAGAGCAAAACTTCAGGCCACAAAAACATCCCAGGCACCTGTTCGCATTTGAGGCAATTGATTAATGGGGCACCGTTAGTGCGGAAAATGCTGCTTAGCGAGCCTTACGGCACGGAATCAACATTATATGCGACTATTTCGGAGCTGCTACATTAGCAAAAGGAGATGAATAGTTATAATAGTGGAAAGGCAACATGCTACCGATTTTTTCAGAGAAAACAGAGAAAACAAAAAGCATTTATTTGGTGATTCTGAGAAGAAAAACTCAACAAAAACACGGCTGGCTGCCGGTTGACGTCAACAACAAGCACGCAAGCCGCAATGGCGCGAGGACTAAGGAACGAGAATCAGCGAGGACACAGCTCCATCACGCATACACGATTACTCGAATGATTATTGACGTGGACATTTAACTCTTCCGCAAAACCACCGCTTCCGCAACAAATCAGTGCAATGAGATCAAAACAATAACATAACATAACGAAGACTTACTTCATAGTAAATTTCATCCACCTTGTCACCACCATAATACACGTCTAATGTATTTGGACCAGGTTTTGTTGGATGGAATTTGACCAGATCTCGGAATTTCCCATTTCCAAGCGTTTTCGATTCAACATCTGAAGAAAAAGGAGTGCAGTGACCTCATTAGCAAAACAATCTCTAAGAAATTACCGAATCGTACTGCTGTGGGTGACTTTGGAACGACAGCCAGTCGAGCTGTAGGTTCGCTGCGATTTCTATCGTAGGATACAATGCTCCAATCGCCAATCGGTACTTGGGCGCAAGCGAGCTTATCTGAAAGCACGCTGTTTAAACAAGCATTCCATAAAAATATTTCTGGACCACATTTATACATACAACCCTATCCCCTCCTCTTAGAAAACAAATGGATATTTAATTTTCCGCTTCACGCTGAGGGATGTTTTACCGTTCGTCATAACCTATTCATACAGCATCTCCCTAAGTCAATTCTTCCTTGGTTTTACACGCTAGTCAATCAAGAAAGCACGTGTCTAATGCTGAGCACACTCCAGCTCAATTGAGATTATTTCGAAAACTCAAAAAAGTAACAAATAAAGCACTTACTACTGTCAGAAACCATCACAGCATCGTTTTAGCAGTATGGAACTGCGTGTAACCAAAGTAAACAACGCGATAAGGAATGTGGCTGGAATACAGGGTCAAAGTCAAAATACTGCTTCCCAACCCTCAGGTAATTCGATTTGACATCTTTGGAGGTTGTACTGATCGCATATCAACCACAGTAATATAGTTGAAAGGATCTAGGAGTGCTGGTAGTGACACGCGCCAGGCAATGATCCTAATTTGTGCGTCCATTACGCCGAAAATCTGTGTACAGTGCGCTATTGTAACAGCTTTTCTGACCCCATATTAATCACAAACTTTTTGAAATGTTCTTGTTCCAAATTATGTACTCCACGCTACCGGTACATATTGAAACTGCAGATCTAGAGCTCGAAAAAATAATGTATGTATGTAAAATAAGGTTAACATTTATGCAGCGACCTAGAATGGGTGGAAGTTGATCAACATGAAAAAGCCGTTTACTAACGTATACCAAGCCATATGTACTTCGCCGCGGTGTGACCCTTCCCCATGTGGGCTATTCTACTCTTCCATTAGTAGTAACACTTAAAGCGGGCACGCTGAATTTTGAAAAAATACATACAAAAATACCCCACTTTTTGTGGGGTATTTTTGTATGTAAAAAAATACCCCAATGAGATCACTTACTGGCTTGAAAGAATAGACAAGTTCATTCCATCTGAGCCAAATGAAATTCGAAATAGGGTTTAAAAAAACATCGCGAGGGAATCGCGCGATTCGGGAAGCCATTATTGTTCTTCTGCTTTTATCAAAACCAGTAATAATACTCATGATGAACCGAATGAGAGGGATGTACAGCGAGAAACAATTCCAAAATGTCCACATGAGAACAACTATCCATGCCTTATAATGCATAGCATATGTCTTGCTCCTACTTTTTACAGATATGACATCTACGTACATACGTATATTAGGAGAAAGTTTCCATAACAAGTTCTGCTCACAACTTTCCACTTCACTATACACAACAAATCTATAACTTTGTCTAGTCCGGCGAACCAGTGCTGCAATCCTTTTTATATTTCACGCAATTTTCTCAATCATGATCTTCGCACAGCACTAATGTTTTTTTAATTGCAAAACGTTGAAGTCAGCGTTTCATCCTCCCAGAGTCCTGAGGTAGCAATTTTCCGACATCGTAAAGATGGAAGGATGGAAGGTGACTGGATCAAACCATTGATCGTTTGCGCGGTAATCACTACGTTTCTTGCGACTGCGTCATTCATTCCGGAACGAAATTAAAGCAAAGTGGATGCATATGTGAATTTGGATCATGATGGGTTCTCAACAAACTCTAAGCACGTGTTCAAGTGCGCTTTGGAGCTTGTTGTTGCCTTGTGGATATTTCTACGAACGTTTCACGAGGTCTGATTCTGAAGCCGATATCCATCAAAAGGAAGTGAGCGCAAGTACACGCTAGAGTTATCCATTAGAAAATAACTTTTGCATTTTTGAGTTATCAAATTTTCGAAATTCAGGAAACTACCGGATTATCAAATTATCGAACATTCAAGAAATTTTTTCGAAATCTGTTCAATTCGGTTAAAACTCTAGCACACACAGATCCTCGCCTGCTGTGAGCCTAAATGTGTCAACTATGTTGCCTACTTCGATAATAAAGCTTCAATCCAATTCTTAGCAGTCAGACAAGAATTCATAATCAGTTTTTAGTTGACAGCCATCTTCAAAATTTTGCTCTCGACACTTTCGCAAGAAGTACCCAGCGAGTTACTGACATTGCATCTCCAGAGCAATTTATACACCTATTGTTACTTCCTTGAGGTTTTTATTAGCTGTGTTTACATTCTCACATGAGAAGCAACATAAATTTATGGAGCACAATCATGTGACACTAAACAATTGTTTCCGCTGTGTAACTGCTATGCAAAAGTGCAAAGCTACCAAACACTGACCCGCGCTGGTATTTTGATAGAGGTTCCGGGACTACACAACTTTCAAGCCAGCCAGCAAAACGAACCTCATCTTTGTGGCCTACCGCTGATGAGATTCCGGTGCGAAGACTTCCCTTCAAGTGGACTTTGTCGAGAATTCCCAGAAGCCCTGTGCATAATACTGGGGTGAATTGTATTTTTTTCTGGGAAAAAATTTCTGTACCCCCGACTTAAACTCTTTCAGATCAAAATCTGAGGAAAACCCAGCAGCTTGTATATAAATTGAATTCGCCATGAATGGCTCTTCCAGAAGGCAATCTATAGTTGTAATAAAACCTTCTGAATATGATGATTAACTTCGGCAAGCAAATTTTCTCAGTAAAATGTGTTGTTCCTGCTGCGACTCTTCTAATGAACTAACCATGAGACAAATGGAAAATGGCACTGTATCAGACATGCCTTTGAAGAACTGCGAAAACGTGTAAATTCGGCGTTCTTTACCAGATGCCGGCTAAAGTCGTGATTGTCACTACTGTACAACTTACCGAGGATGTAATAACCCAAACAAAAGATCTTGTTCTGTTCCTTAAACAGATAAACATAGGAGCTTCCAAGAAGAATACTCGATCGATGACTCCTTTCGTCTACTTTTTTCGAACAAACTTGTGAGACAGCTGCGCAGGTTTTTGGTCAGGCTTTCTTCACCCTTCATTAATTCATTAGCTGATATCTTCAACTGATGCGTCTGAGATGCGTCACAAAAAAAGGTGGAACCGTGATGTTGACTAAGACCAAAAATTATCGAGCGCATAATTGAGGGGAGGTAGGAGCTTATGTGATGATTTGAACTGGAATGTGTATCACAAATTACTCCAAAGTTAGATGAAGAACAGCACCTGAACCAATCTCTGGTAAAAGGCACACTCGTTCGTTTCGCAACAATTTAACCTAGCAACATGTTAGCCATACAGAGCAAAAATGAGAGACAAAAATGATGCCGGTACAATAAAATGGAACGTTGTGAGCAATTAACAAGTACACAATTTCGTTCACTAAGTAATATTATTTGGGAGGCCTCCACTGCACTTCCTCAATACATATATACGTCATAGCTGTGCAAAAGTGGATGGAAGCAAAACAAACGCTATTTTTGCTCAGTCCATCATTATTACAACTTTTGGACAGGTCTTATAGGTGATATAGCAAGTTTATTTAGACAGTGCACTCCAATCACCAGTCTCTTCGTAGCCAACCTCGCACTGGGGCCAGTTAATGGGTCTTCCCGCTCACAGATGTCAACAGCCACTACCAAGCCTATCACCTTGTTTCAACGCGAACTTAAGCGAAAACTATGTATGCTTTCAGTCCATCTTTCGCATGATATTTTAGTACGAAACTGTAGTTGGGGCGTTGATTTTCCCCCCTCTTTTTCAAGTGGTGAATTGTGATAAAGATTCCCTAAAAAATGGAGGGAAGGGAGCTACAACAACCGTTTTGTACTGGTGCCCATGCGGAATGTTAGAAAATGGAGTGGGCAGCTACCTGGGCTGGGATTCATGAAACGTGAACCAACGCAAACCAACGGTGATTAGCGTGGATGCACAGAACAGAACAGAACAGAACCTGCACAGAACACGCAGCGAGAGGAGACCCAGGACGCGAAAGTTGGTTTGCTAGCCTGGGTTTACTTGATTATGCGTTCATGAATCCTAGCCCTGAAGTATGCGCAGAAGCTAGCGTAGAAAACTGAGAAAACTAGCAAAGAAAAAATCTGGCCGTGCGGATAACGCCTGACTTCCATAGTTCCCTTTGAAATGGTAGCTGGGATACTCCAGCCAATAGTGGCCCACTTGAATAGATGAAAGGGAAGAAAGGTGGTCGATTCAGATGCACTTTAGAGAGTGGATGAGAGAAAGAAGTACACTTACGCATACATGGAAATATGCACAAATGAACACACTCCATAAAAAGAACAGTGGCCCCGTTGCATGGGGATCCTACCACTCTTACCTCTTTTAGGCATGGGAACACCCCTATCCCCTTAACACATCCGTTTCACGATAATTTCCGCATTATCAGTGAACCCCTCATATGCTACTCTCTCCCAACCCGTGCACATCCTCTCCAGGTAAGGCTGATGCATGCGCATTCTACCAGGGTTTACATAGGAGAATCAGAACAACTCTTATCCATAAGTGAATGGAAATGATCACGGAAATTATGCACAAATGAAGCTCACTATTCGAAAGTTCAATAAACAGAATTCTAATGTTCAAAAATGTTTTAATGAAAAAAAAATTCAAAATAAGCGAAATGCAAAGTCCCACATGAATCGTGACGGCGTTGCCGGAATTGCGAAGAAACGACACGTTTGCGCATATAAAAACTGTTATATGTATGATTGATCCTGTCACAGTCTTTTGTGGGAAACTGCTCTCGATTGACAGGTGAATGGAGGTGACTTGACTGGTTTTACACGAGAAGAACGGATTCCAGGGGAAAAATCGTAAAAACCTTTTTCAAAAAAGAATGCCAATGGGAGACATTAGGAACAATTTACTCATACAGTTCTTTTCTGTGAAAATACGTGCCCGGGCAAAAAGAAAAGGACATTAAAAAGGGATAGAAAAGTTTTAATTAATTGATACATTTTTGAACAGTAAAATTCAGTTTGTTCTTATTTTTGCAATAAATTTGTGAGATTAAAGTATTCCTTACGTATAAATATTTAGATTCAGCGTCTCGAGTCTTCGTCTTCAGCGTCTCTATATGAAAGCGTTGAAGCGGACTCAGGTCCGCAAATTTAAACTTCAGAGCGCTATCTCCTGGGGTTCTCAAATTTATGGATATAAAAAATCCAAAAACACTGTTTGTGATCATATTTTGATCACAATAATCGCTAATGTTCGACAGAAGTGTTCTAGTGTTCCATCGAAATTAATGCTTTCTTTATACAAGCCTTTTCGGTCGCGTTTCACCCGTATTGGTCCTGAGAGCATAATTTTGCAGACCTGGATCAGCGGCATTGACGCCAAAATAATATATCCTGAGGCGCTTATTCCAAAGACTTAGAAATGTCCTTGGCATGGGTCCCATATACCAGAATTATAGTCTTTTTGTTTTGTGAAAGACACGCCTTTGTGTCTTTCTGACTTTTTCATAGAACAAAATGCTCTTAATATGTGCGCATCACAGGTGCTCTCTATCCTTCCCGGCTGGGAGATACTCCCAGTTGGGATCGTGTTAGGAGAGGATTGCCAATGGGAGAACGCGGCCATACGGCTCTCCGTCACCTCGATTAAACATGCGTTCTCATCGTTTGAATTTGACGACACGCACACCGCCGAAATTATTGAGAAATAATGTGTCTCAAGGGTTGCTGTTTTATATAGATACAGCTGGAAAGTTACTAGCATGACTTGAAAAGATACAGCAATCGTTCGCATATCTCATTACTCAGCTATTGTCGGTGGGTAGTTTTGAAATTAAAAAAAAATCCTTTATCCATAACTTCACTCATTTCTACCAACTCCCCAAATTTTTGTTGCTCAAGAATGATCATTCACCATCTACTTAAACAAATTCAGTGGGTAGTATACCTGATCCTGGATTCTATATGGTGTACAACACAAACATTTCGAAAAAGCCCAAAGTACTGCATTCCAAAATATTAGCATGGAAAGAACGTTGATAAAACTCCCTAGTGATTGTAAAACATTTTTTGAACCGAGAACGACAGCTACCTTCTACTATCACGGTGGTAGTTAAAGTTGCTACTATCTGTTCCCATCAGTAGGTACCGTGTCACATATCACTGCATTAGGCTGTTACACCCTAACTGGAATAAAGCACCTTGCGCAGTCAGCGCTAAGACAACAATAATTTCGATACGTATCGAGTATCGATACGTATCAAAATTGTTGTAGTAGCCAGTGCAAAGGCGGTGTCAGTGGTGCTCTACCAAAAATCGATCAGCGGAGGCAATGCACCGAAGCGAGATTCCACGCTAAGTATAGCAGTAGCGGCACTACTCAACCTCTTCTGCCTCAAAATCTCAAAATCAAAAATTTCTCTGAAACTCGGACTTTGGGGGTTATTTCACACGCTGATCACGAATTTCAAACTCATTCCGTACCGTAATTGCATTTTTCCGTTGTCACGGTAGGTATACGGTAGCACTTGGTGCAATACAAAATCTTCCGAAACTTTGCATAGATGGGTTATTTCATGCGTTGATCACGCATATCAACATTAATTTCCACGAAAATACCATTTTCTTATCGAAATTTATCTTTTCTCCCAAACCTGTTGCGGCAGTATTACCATAAACACGTGAAAACGGGATTATGGTGCAAAACGGATATTATAGTCATGATCAGCACATAAAACAACCCCTTTGGACACAGTTTCGCAGAATTTTTGATTCTGAGGCTTTAGGGCACCGGAAGAGTAGTGCCGAAAACTTGAAACTTACTCAGTCTGTACTAGTTTAGCGAGGATTTTTACACGAATTCAGTAACGAAAAAGGCATGAAAAATCAATCACATCCAGCTCCTGAGCATGCGGCTGGATTACGTTTTAAATGACATTAGTCCTGCACGAAGCAGGGCAGCACAGCCCGTTTGATAGATTCCATCACACGTATGAGTATTAGACTAGTAAGGATTTTCTCGTGAACGGAATGCATTGTAACAATGTAAGCTAGATGTTCCAGTCGTTCGGTCGAACTCTAGGAGCAGCTCAGTTCAGTGAAAGCAATTTCAATTTTGAAACAGGAATGTTGCTACGACAAGAGGTGGTTACTGAAACAATCACCCACCCATGAGTTTAACGTCATCCTTGTGCCCGGACTTCCTGGCATAGACGTTCACAGCATCTCCAGCTTTCTGGCCATTGATGAAAATGTCCGCTTTATAGTTGCCGGCCATGTCAGTGGGAAACCGCACTTCGTATTGTTGTGGACTGGTTGCCTCCTTTACTACACAGTCGCGCGGCCTCGAGTCAGGACCCTTGAGAGTGCATTTAGGGATTATTTACATTTCAAATCAATAACACGTACCACAACCGAAGCCTTTAGATCTGAGACCTTTCCGCAGTTGGAAACATCCACAAGTGCAGCAGCTTCTCTTGAGGCGCTTACATCCAATGGATGTGCTATAAACATTGAATTGACAGCATTGAAGGCGAAAAATACTAAAAATTATGTCGTACACCTACCTGAACCATCCAAACCTCTCACTTTCACCTTGTTGACTTCGGTTTCCGGCAGTAGTTTGACCCGGAATGGGCTGAAAGATCGTATTCACTTGAACGTACATAAATCAAAGCATGAGCGGGTAATCACCGCAAAAACAGTAAACAGGATTTTCCATCAAGTGCCTGAACAAACAGCAAAGGTGAACGACGAACAAAATACCCAAGTGACCGGGAAATTGGAAATTTTATCATAACACCCCCAGATGGAGGAGCGGCACGAACAGAGTGGCAAACTGCATGTACACCATCCTACGCAAGAGGCACAGTGCAACGTAATTGGCCGAAAGAACCGTGAAACTAGTTGGAGCGCATAGAATTGTCAGTATGTACTACTCTAAATCAGCTTGTTTTCTTGGAAACTACCCCAGGAAGGAAAAGAGGGTAAGAAAGGAAAGAAAATGTATGCGAAGGAAAGTGACAACGCGAAGCTTTCTTCGTGGATTTTTCGCCGAACCAATAAAATATTATGCAACATCGAAGCAGACGCTCCGGCAGACGTAGACGCTCGATCGCTCGATAAAATCGTTATGTTTTTATTCGAATATTTGTCAAACAAGAAAGTTGCATGGGCTGTTTGGTTTCTTATCTAATCATTGGGGAGAAATTGACACCTAACTCAGAGAATAAACAACTATCACATGACAACAATCCGAAAATGATTGCTGGAAAAGCAAAAAGAAACGTCTTCGCCGAGAAGAGTAATTGAGTTGATGGTACTGCAACCAACCTGAACGGAATGGGCTTCCCGTCGTAGTGGATCTCAACCGGAACAATTGAGCCAGGCTCTCCAACTGGTGTGAACCTCACATGGTGCAGACGTGGAGATATTTTGTCCTTCTCGAGCAATGGTTGCTGGTAAACTGAAACCACCAGGAAATATACAAAACAGACGAAGGAGGGTGCATTAATGCAGTGCACAGACGACCAGGAAAAACATCAGTAGATAGATTACCGACTCTAGGCGTCGTTTCGTTGTTTTGGACTTCAAGCTCATTAACAGTTCAGAGTAAGGGGGACAAGAAATCATGGAACGAGCTTGGAATTATTTGTAATTTTCTAGCAGAATTACATACATATGTCATTGCACATACGGAAAGAAATATGTTTTCAACAAAAGGAACAGTTCTCGAAATCACCACCATTTGATTCTATGCTTTTCTCTGTTTTTTTAGGTTGAGAAAGTTTTTGCCCCTACTTCTTCGGACGCCATCGAAATTCATTCCTGGCTTTACCCAAGGCTTGTCCACCGCATTTGAAGCCCTTGGTCGAGTGACTGACATCAATACGCTCCAGATGCCATTTGAATTTGAATTCAGAGATTTCGACGGTGATTCACCTCACAATACGCTATTATGATTCAAGGCAGATATCCTACTATTACTTAATTGGCAGTTCATGTGTGTGTGTCTGTGCACGAGAACCAGCCATTTTCGTCAAAAACAAACTGCACCATTGTGTTCAGCGCGTCGAGTTATGTACGGAAAGGTTGCAGATTTTGATTTTTACCTAGATCTTCAGGTGTTTGAGTCCACGCTTCGTTGCTTGGAAGACCAATAGTTGTTTACATCTCATTGAAAATGACTGAGTGTTGGTGTTTATTGGTCTGTGTTTGCCAGATCATTTGAAAGATAAGATGTAGGTGGGTATGTTTCAGACGAAAGTAGAGGAGACGGGTGAAAGGAAGGATGAGAGGAGCGTTACCATGCGCTCCGAAGCAGGGTACTAACTTAAAGTGGTATGATAAGGGTACGCCGGCTTCGAGACCGGGAAAACGCTTGGAGACGGGTTCAATGATGTAGTAAGGGTGCGCCGGCGTCCGATAGCAGGACAACGCCTTGAGAAGGGTCCCGCGGTGTGATAAGCGTGCGCCGACGTCCAGAAGCAGGAAGATGCCTGGAGACGGGTCCAACGATGTGATAAAGATGCGCCGGCATCCAGAAGTGGGGAAACCCCTTTAAACGGGTTCAGCGGTGTGATAAGGGTGTGCCGGCGTCGGATAGTAACATTTGGAGCTGGATGGATACAGCGGTGTGATAAAGGGGCATCAACGTCCAAAAGTGGGAAACGCCGTGAGTTGGCTCAAACCGCCCTTAGTCGGACGATCAGACTTCTTCCGGAAAGTTGTGAAGAAATTCCGAAAAGTTGTACATACCTATTATTACCTCGATTCAGAGGAGCCCTGATCCATTTTCACTGCGTTCAACTATATGAATAACCGGCTGTTGTAACCATGGTGGTGGAAATGAATGCCTTTTTCAACTGACGTGAGAAGATATGTTTTCATTAGCAGCACACCAAGTTTCACTGCGTAGTTATGATAGCATTTGAAATGAATGCTGCATAGAAACCTCTATGAGGAAACGAGTCCAAACAAGGATCGATGCCTTCTTCTAGGGTGAGGATGGCATGTGGTTTATATACGAACAGGTGGGCGGTCCAGGTAATAACAGCAACGAACATATACATGCATGCGAGGCGAGCGAAGCGAGCCCCAAAAGAAGCCTGAGAGTCCGGCGTTAGCCGGACGATCAGGCTGGTGTTCCTTATGATGCAATCCTGTATATTTCCCGAATTATGGTGCAGAGCACCATCGAGATGCAATGTCTATATTTTCTTGTCATGCGATCACAGACATCAGACAAAGCCGCTGGTTTTATTTTTTTTTCAGTTTTGCTGTCTCCTACTGGACCTAGTCATCGATATTCCTTGCCTGCGTGGTTTGTAATGTGGCTGTGATTCGTCGTTTTACAGGGAATCTATAGCTCTATACCAGGTACTCATGTCTAACCGAGGAATGGCCCTTCGTTATCCTTGTGATCTTTTTTTGGCTACTCTGTTTAGCCCTGTGATCGTTTATGGCAATTCTGACCGCAGATTGTTAAGGGAGGGAATACCCAACATCCAAAAATCTACGACCAGATTTTCCACGTCAGTCGTTGTACCCGTGGAAAGTGATGTTTCCCCGCGCTCATTTGTCTGAAACTTACTTGATCAAACGATGGGTATCATGATTATTCCTTGGTGGTTGTGCATATAGGGATCACAATTATATTCTCTTTTGACAAGCATCCTGTACAGCGGCACGATCCCTCTTCTTTACACCTTCTGTGTTTACTAATCTTACAAGGGAAGGATACTTGGTGGCCGTCGCCGTTCGTGATGGGATGTGGACCACCATATGCAACTTTTGACGCTGATCTCGAATCCGAAACCCAAATTTCCTGCGGGCTTCTTTGTAGCGAGTTACACCTATGTCTTTTCGCTCAGATGTAATATACCGTGCTCTTGTATGGGCTCCAGGCTGTGCTTCGTAGCTGCTCCATTGTCCTCAAAATATTAAGTGCTTTTAGAGGAAACAAGGGCCTTGCTAGTGTGCTGCAGATGCAGCCGCCATACCTTAATTTGAGCTTGTATATGAGAACAGTACTCGAAGTCAGTGACCGACTCACTCATGGTCCTCGCATGCGAGCTTAAATCGGGGTAAGGCAGCTGTATCGGCAACTCACTAGCAAGAACCATGTTTCCTTTGAAACTATGTACTCAACAGTCTGAAGGCACTGAATCAGCCACCAAGCATAGCCTGGGGCCCATACAAAAGTACGCTATATGTGCGAGAAAAGAAATAGGTGCAACTCACTATACAGAAGTCCGCAGGAAATTTGGGGTAGGGATTCGAGATCAGCGTCAAAAACTGCGTATGGTAGCACACATCCCACCACGAATGACCATGGCCACCAAGTATCGTTCCCTTGTTAGTGTTTTTTTTTATTTCACTCTGACTATTACCGTTGAGCATACCAATTCACTCTCTATTTCTTTTTGGAGCATCCAAAGTGCTTTGAATAAATGAATAAATGTAGCGGAAGAAACTGGGATGAAACCACGGTTCCATGATTTCCTGTCACCTTGCATAAATTTTTCACACTTTTAACGCAACTTCCTGCGTATAGTGTTGAGTTCGAAGAAACGTGTCTGAAGAAAACAAATTACCGGGTGGTACTGATACGGTGACTGGCGCATCATGTGTTAACGAGGCGTCGATGTCAAACGTGACTGGTGTACCGACACGAACTTCCGAAATGGAATTCGACCGAAGTCCGTTTACCGAGATACGAGAAGGATCGTATGGATAGTCAACGATGGCACGAAAAGGTGATCCTATAAAAACAGTCATGATCACCTATAAAACATCTAGGCTAGGCAGGTAACTAACCTGGAACGTGATCCTTCTTTTTCTCACTGCCATAGCAAATACCGATGCTATATTCTCCTGGCACAGAAGGGATATACTCGACAGTGCATGAGCCATCGGCATTGTCCCTGCACTTGTTCTTCGCTTCAGCCGGTCCAACCAGTTGCACAAACAGCTCGCCGCTTCCTGCGTTCTGAACAGTGAACGCATGAATCAGCAGATACAACGTAAACTGGTTAACTGAAGAATTCTGCATTGCATTAAGCTGTAATCCCTGATTATGCCACAAAGACATCAGTAATGACACTGAAGGGGATGTTCCCTATGCATGCCTTCAAGCGGGTACTTTACTCGAACTACTTACTATTAATCCAAAGTGCACTAATGAAATAGTTTCAGTGAGTTCTCTTTCTACGCCTCACAGAATCAGAGTCAAGAAAGTTTTATCATGTCGCGTTATGTGTAGATGAGAATAATTTTCAGCAGATTTACAACAAGTTCTCCAGGCGTATCTCATAATTTACGCAGAGTTTCCTTTGTCAGTGTTTTTAAGAGTAATTGTTCTTTTCTTTTAATTGAAATTTAAAAACTTCAACAATTTCAACCCTTCTAAGTCGCATCAAGAATCCACTATTCCGTTTCTAAATACATTTGCGAACCCTTCTTTACCTGCGCATCAATATCGAATCTTGCTGGTTTTCCCACGATGGCACTCTTCAAGCCTTCGCCAGTGGCTTTGCACTTAGACGCATCGCAACCATCTCGTACATTGATCCTCGCTTCTTTCACCAAGGCATCGTCGAACAACACCTGGAAAATATCAATGCAATTATAACTGCCTTCAGAGTTTATCATGAAGCAAAGGAATAACTGGGATCGGATGAACTTGAGACGTTTGAGACAGCGAGCAATAGCACCCAAGAGCCTGAGGAAAAAATAACCTTAACATTTGCTCTTCCCAATTCATGAGCGATGAAAACGCCTCCATGCGAAGCAGCTCCAGTTCGCTTCATCGGTATCTCGACAAGCTTCCCGTTGATGTTGGCAATCATCTTCACGCCTTTACCATGTGGTATTAGATTGCCGATGTCGACACCAACATTGAAGCGATGTCCACGCAGAACGTCTGCTAAAACAGACCACTCATGGTAAGACAATACAAACGAGGGCGTTATTATCCGGGATCTTCTATGAGAGATGACGTCGGTTACCTGTAGACAAATGACAACGTCTTTATTATCGTAAAGATGAATGAATGATACCTCCTCAGTCATCTATGTTGTACGTTTAGTTTAAATTTTCGAACCATGAAAGGTGCTGGCAATGTCACAATGGATGTAGACCGTTATACCCGGCGCGGACGGGCGCTGTAATTGTAAGTTGAGTGTATTGACCAATCGTGGTGCTCGGCTGCGCCACCCTTTTCAGGATGTGGGTCATCATGAGGCCAAACTAGGCGGCGACGCTTCTGTGATTGGCCCCTTATTTGAATGAACCAATAACAGGAACATGCCCAGCCTCCCTTTGCCTCATGATGACCCACACCATTTCAGGTATGTCGTTCCACACCCTGTCACAAGCCGTTCTGTATACAGTGACATCTCGCGCATATTATTATTAGTAACATCTGCATATGAATGCCGTACTGTATCAACCCAGAATTTTTCAGGGCCGAGGTTTGCACCAAATAGCCTTTTAGCCATTGAAAATACCGGATGATCAGTAACAGGGGGTCATATAAACACAAACATCGTATAATCCTATGAGAAATTCAGCAATCCGATATGAAAACAAAAGACATGGAAACTACATCACCGGTGTAGTTCTAAGCCCCGAAACCGGTCTGGTGTGAGAAATTGATCAGGTTGGTAATTCTTAGCCCCTATTACGGCGTAATTTTCATTCTATCATTATTTTATGGGCATTTCAAGAGTGAATCCTTAAAATGATCGCTCATACTGCATGTGACTGCATGCCGGAGGAAACCGTCTATAAACAGAAATCGAAGCAAAGAAAGTGGCACAATGCATGCGCACGTGTGTCCAATTATCATAGCCCTAAGCAGTTGTCTCATATTCTACTGGTGTGATATCAAAACCAGAAATGATGAATGACTTTCCCATCACTCTAGATTATTTTCCTTCCTTAGAAGATGCCACCAAACGTATGAGACTTTGTTCCCTCGTTTCCCTATTCAACGTGAACCTTTTCCTGCATGACTGGCAATGTGACATACGCAATTAAATGGTTGAAAAAAAACCTCACACAAAAGAATAATTGTATCCAATTCACATTGGGGCGTTACAGGACAACGTGAAATGTGGGATTGCAAACTGGTATACTCCTCGAAGTTCAGATTCAAATAACGCGTTACAAGGTGTTACGAATCAACTCTACTGTTGAATAATCTCCTGTGAAATCGATAACAACGATGGCTTCGGTAGAGATTAATAATGCTTCGTAAGATGGTACGTTAGTTACTGACTATCGCATTTTCTCGTTTTCTGGCGCCCGCGTGTCTTTGTCAAGGGTGAGTCTGTGAACATCTAATTGGGTGTCGGTGTGTGATGCCCTAGACAAAAAAGTTCGAATGCCACCCTCATGTATGTGTTGACGAAGAAAAACAATGCGTGGTGGACCCATCACTAATGAAGAAAGAAATGCGTATAAAGTGTCATGTCTGTTCAGTTTGTGGATGACAGAATCCACCTATGGATTTTTTATGAGGCAAGGATAATTGGATGAAGTGGTGGATGAAGTAGTCGCAATGCGATGTGCACCGCCATGCACCACCAAGGGCAGCTGACAATCCGCTTTCCAAATTCCCTGTGCCGTTCTCAGAACTCAGACAACATGTTGTCCGCAGGCATCAGAAACTTGCTCGACCCAAAGCTTGTTGACTTCTTTCCGCCTGTTCTTTTAGGTGACAACTTGCAAAGTGGTCAGCCTTTGGCTTTGGAAGTTGTCGACAATCAAGCTTTAGAGTACCCCCGACTTCGCCGGCGGTCGCCATATGGATAAAGTGAATGAAGAAACCCCAGACGAAAGAGGGATGATAATCAAAGGGGCGTGGCAATCGATAGGCATCCTTCCCATTATCGCCATCGCTCACATCGCCACTTTATTGTGGGCACATCTTCGAAAGTACCGGCGATGAGCTCCGTTTGGTAGCGTTCCAGGCGATCCACGTGGCAATCGATACGTATCATTTCCACGATGCTTATCTCTTCTATCGCCTGTTCATTTTGATTCATTTCGAACTGGCGAAGTCTGGGGATGCTCTTAGGCCGATAACTTGTCGACAAGAAAAGGCGAAAACAAGTTGTAAACAAGGTTCGGGTAGAGCAAGTTTCAGTTGCGATCGGACAACTTGTTCGAAGGGTTCTAGTTTTCTGTAATGAGCCGCACCCATTAGTTTCACTGCGCGCAATTGCATTTTTTCTTCTGAGAGCAGAAATTTAGTTTTTTTTTTTCCAGAAAATGAACTCCAACATTTGGCGACACGAATACACCGGCAACAAGAAGAGAGTTTCAGGTCTTAGTCTCAGCCATCTTTTTACTCTTTTCAATAACTAATCTGGCTAACGTAGGCACCGGTTCCGCAGACATTAACGATAAACAAAACGGTAAAATGAGTAGATGATTTAGAGGAAGCGTTGACGAAAGTGAATCCTCAGTGTACGCCAACTAATGAGTGCATTTGCAGTCGATCTGACAAAAATTTTTGGACGAAACTCCCACGAAAAAAAAAACAAGTGAAAACGGCAAAAGCCACTTTTACATCATGTCTCACCTAGAATTTCGAAGAATTTGTTCTGAGTTATTACTGCATTCTGCACCAGCTCGAAGGGCTGATTCCAGTGGCATATGTGAACTTCTTCAAAATGATCAATGAACCTTCCTACCGGGCCGAACTTATACTGGTTTTGCGTCAGCAGCCGTGTTCAATACATTTATGTAACCACCACGTGTCACCATGTCAAAAACCAAGCAGTAACTACAGCTCATCTGTGACGAGGTACCAACCATCCCTACAGTCACCTAGAGTCTCAAAACTCAATGAAAAAACTTCAAAAGACAGGGTTCCCAACTCAGCAGCTCATTCGGGTTCTATTTCTGCCCAAGTTTCGATCACGATTACTGAGATGAGGCTCTGATTTCAAGTCGTACACGCATCTTTAGTGTTCAAGCCACAAAGCCGCTACGGATGGGAAGCGTCAATGAGGAACCCGCGCCTGTACCGCCAGCCGTAATTAATGGCTGCGACGGCCAGTAAGTAACAGCTCATGCTCTGCGCTATTGCTGGCAGCTCCAGCAGAACCCTTGCGCTGCGTGCGTTCCAGCTCCACTCACTTTTACGGATTTCGCGATCGCAACGCCGCACCGCGGTACAGTTTGAAAATGGGCAGAAAAACGGTGAAAGAATTTGAAAATGGGCGGAAAAGCGGTGGAAGCGAAAGTCGTCGGGAGGACTGGTGGAGGTTTAGGGGCAGCTAATATAGAGGCAAATTTTGAAGGTTCTTATAGTTTTTTTTTTGCATCAATTTATCCAGAAAACTGATTTATTCATGAAGAAATTGTGTCGGCAACTTTCAGTCCAGATTTTTGGCGTCGCAAAGCATACTGAGTCAGGCCGCGATTTCCGATCAAAACAACTACAGAAACAGTTTCTGACAACGATTTTAGGTGGGATGAAAAATTATGTCGTATTCTTGGCGACGATAATGTCGACATGCAAATTCTCCCAGATGATGTGGTGTTGATAAGAGCAAAAAAAACGAGGCATCTTCAAAAGTTGCTCGGATGAGAAAATCGAGCCTTAAGTTTTGAGGAGCAGTAAGAAGAGTGAAACGCGCTCCGGAGACTTGTTGGATTTGCAGGTGAAATTCCCACAACATCATGTTTTTTTTTTTCAAATACCAGTTTCGAGGGCAACTGCTCCAAAGCAGAACTCTCTCTTTCAGAACTTGGTCTCTCCCAGAAAAAAGCCATTCGAATAACTTGTTCATTTATACATGCAAAAAAAAAAACATTCGCGTAAATGAGAAGTGTGAATATCTGAAAACCACAGAATTATAAAAGGTGACGCGTCATCATCGGATTCGCTTTCTATGTAAATTTTCGCCTAGACATCCTCTTAGGGGGGGGGGGATATTTGATGCCCTGATCACTGAAATTACACTATGTTTCTACCATAGTTCCATCTTTGTAAGATCACGGTGGGAATAATGGAGGAGAGTGAAACAAATGCTAACATCGGCAGGGATTTCAGATAGATGGTAGTGACGTTAGCAGCAGCCCAGCTAACGTAACTGAGCTATGGTACAAAGTGGATATGATATTCATCTTTCTCACTTCAAATAGTCACTCACTCAATCAGCAAAGAAATTTCCAGAATTATCTGAGCAAAAAATAGAGATATTGTATGATAAGACTGCGACTTCCTCGATTTCCTCCCTTCCTTCTACGGATCTGTACAGTGAAGAACAACTCCTTGAGGTTCCTTTAAAAATAGACTGTAAATCAGGATCAACAACAGCCTCGCCGTTTAAACATAGTCATACAGAATAAAGTTTAAACCAACTATCCACTTTTGAATGCGTCAGATCTTGCGGGAAATGTCATGCAGAACTGAAGCTCCTGGGAATGCTCGTAATATATTTGATTTTCAAGACTCCAGCAAGGCATAGACAGGTCGAAGCCTCAACAAACGATCAATACTCATCTGGGTCTACCATTCAAACAACTTTCATGTGTGCGAAAACAAGTTCTTTTCATGGCTGTGTACCGGCGCGTAGTTTTGAACGAATATACATCCCTATCGGTTTCAAACATGTATGAATGGAGCATTGCATGCTCCCGTTGTTCTTATGAATATTTTTAAACAACGGTTACAGTATGCTAACACAGCTCTGACCTAGAAGGGATTAGTGAGCGAGTACACAGGAATAGGTCTTCCCTGAAAAAGATTTACCATCACAGGTAATACTGCGAGTAACCGATTACATTTTTAGGCTTGTGCCTCGTACTTTACAGGTACTAAAATCGTTTCCCGTTCGCTTATCCAAAACTGACAAGCTACGTGGAAGGGCACAGAGTGAATTAAAATCATTTAACACGTTCGCGACCGCGTGCACGACCGGTCGAGCACGCGGTGTCTGCCGCGTTGGACCACGTGCACGACCGGTCGTGCACTGTCCATTTAGTGTTATATCTTTGTGAAAAGTCCACAGCCAGCTAATTCCTACCTAGTAATGTAGTGACAGATATACTAGAGTGTTACATACGCAGTGGGCAAAGCAGACCTTCTCTCAAACTTTTTCTTTAGATTTTTCGTACTAGAACAGCTAGAACAACAACAAACTTTAATGAAGATCCTAACAATGACAAATCGGTAGACAACAGAAATGAGAGCAACCGTCGAGAGCTACGGAAGAAAGAATAACTCTTACAAAAAAATCTTGCTTTTTGAATGGGGAGGACCGCGTGGGACCAAGTGCACGACCGGTCGAGCACGGGTCCCAGTTGTGCAAAAGCGCGTGTGTCCCAAGTGGCAGCGCGCACGAAATCTGCGTTGTCGCGAACGTGTTAATTATGGGATGCAATGATGAAGATGTGTAGATCATTTCCGACGAAGTTCCCCACACCATCACAAAAGTGGCTCAAAAAGCGTTCTTGCTCCATATAAGCTTACTAAACGACGACGTGAAAGTCTTCAGGAGAAAACCGAAACTGTGAAGTTCCGTAAGACGCAAACAAAATCCAGTATTTTCGTGGACTATAAAGGCTTCGCCTTCTCATCAATTACCATTAAATGCAAATGTACTTTTGTTTTGCTCCATGTTGTGGTAGCACAGTCAATCCAATTCGATGAAATGCATGGCCACAACATTGAACTTCTACGGCTATGTCACATTGCGGACGAAGCAAAGGCTACCTATCACAAAATGAAACCCTTTATTTGACAATATTTCAAAACAGGAAGTAACTACATGAGATCACAGCGAAAATCATCCGCGAGACACACATACTAGACACAAGGGGCAGTTTTTGGAGTGGACGATCCACTGGAAAGAGTAGTGAATGAGCTCTCAGTTTTCTCGCGATCTGCAGTCAATGACGATGCCAGCAAAGCAGGAACAGCCAGCACTTGAAATGGACTCCCAGAGATGTGATTGCTGTCGAACATTACTCGCAGGTAATACACGCCCGGAGTTTTTGGCACATAGTACATCGTTAATGTCCCATCATGGTTGTCAACACAATGAATAGGGGTTCGTGTTGGTCCATCAACAAAAAGATCAATATCACCAAATCCAGCGGATGTTGTGTCAATGAATACATGTGTTGAGCGTTGTGCAATCACAGGGCCTAGGCCTGGTCCAGTGACAGTGACGAGATCCGCTCGAGGTGGTCCGCATCTGGACACGACGTACTCCGCCTCAGCCTTATTTCCGTCCGGGACAGAATGGAGAAGGTAGGGAGCACCTACAGGTAGGTCCCTGTATGTGACAGAAATACTGTAATCGCCGATCTCCGATGGCGTGAAGGAAACTCGAAATCCAGTATCGGTGGATTCAATAACCGCCTCAACAATACTTCCAGAGGGACTGGTGATCACAATGCGAGTATTGTCACCATCAGGCGTAAACACGTGGACTTCTTGCTCACAGTTCACCGTGACGATAGCTGAAATCACGATGAGAATCAGCTGAACAGCAGATAATATTCAACGAACACATGGAATCACGGCAACACATCAAACGACATCGATTAGAAAAATTGCACGAGAATTCTACAGAATCCCACGACACATTTCACTGCTTGGCCTGCCGCGAACACGAGAACAGGTCCCTACGTGATAGTTATCGCAGATACTCAGACTTCTTATGCCTTCACTGCACACGTAGCAAAAAAAAAGTCATGATTGAAAAAGGAAAGCGGAGTGTCTACAGCTGATTACGAGTTATACAGTCTTTCGCGGTGGTAATGGCAAATAAAAAAAACTATCTGACTACTACCATCAAATCGAGAAAGCAACAAGTTGAAATGTTAACACATCATGCCACTAATTACTCTAAGTCCAAAAACTAGAGGTAAAATCCTACCCTGGATTTGGATCTAAAGCAACAAGTTGAAATGTTAACAGATCATGCCATTAATTACTCTTTGAAATGTTAACACATCATGCCATTAATTACTCTAAGCCCAAAAACTAAAGGTAAAATCCTACCCTGTATTTGGATCTATTACCTTAAATGAATAAAGCCTGCTTTGTGCTATGTGAAAAGCCATAAAGAACCGGCATTACATGCAATTATGAATGTAGGCGCCCAATTCTGTCGGAAGGTGCAGTCAATGTCTACAGTGTTTTCTTTGGCCCAAAGAATCGCAGCATCCACCAGAAGAATGGATTTTACCCGTCACACCTTATGTGGACCAGCCTGTACTTTACAGCAAATTAGGCACGGACCTTTTTAGTTGTGCCCTTGGGTATTATAGGTACAGTACCTCGGTAAATAGATACCTCAGAGCGTGCTGGATTAGCTAGGTCATTTATTACGACGTCGCATGCCACTAGCAGCCCAACATTTTTTTTATTAGTGTTCTAGACACCTAGATGCATTAGCGCTTCAGAGAGATGTTGCGTGCGGCCTGAGTGGTCTTCAATTTATAACTCACTCATAAATTCTTGTGCACCGCATGTAGTGGAATAATGGATGGAACGAAAAACTTTCACGGTCATTGCGACACATGAACCTTAATATTTAAACTCCGCCAAATTCTCGGTTCTCCATGAACGTCAAAAGTGCAGTCTGAGCCTAGAAAGTTGCCGTTGTCACATGCTTCTCCCTGTGGCAACAGATATCAGCGACTTTCCAACGTTTCCCAAATTATTCGGTCGAGAATGATGTGGCATGTTTCGATAGTATCGCTGTGTAAATTCAAATATCAAACAATGAATAACATCCCGAGAAAAGAGGATCTGTGACATTTTCGAGTTTGCATGTATATTTTCAGCACTGCAGAGAGTGACAACCGTGCGAAATAACCTGTAACTTCGTGCTCGAAAATGAACTAGGACTGAAAATCTAAGAAGGTCGGCGCGAAAAAGCGACTCTTAGATCTTGGGTGTCTCAATCTTGGAAATTGCGATATTCGTCTCGGGGACATGGATTTTTAAATTTTCGATTTCCATGTTCTGGTATCTACTTGAAGTGTGGGCTTCAAAACATTTCAGTTATCGATGCGATCCGTGGAACTCCCCCCCAAGAATGAAGTTCGGCAAAATTTTGAGAATTGTTTTAGAAATGGACAAAAATAGTGCTAGTTCATTTTTGAATTTCCAATTTTATTGCTATTGATTCCGGACTATTGCTTCAATTATTCAAATTTCTGTTAAATTTGTTGGAAAAACCACCTCCCAACACTGCCCCCCCCCCCCCTCTCCCTCGATCCCTGCGCCCGCCATGGGTGGCCCGCACTGAACACCGCTACACAGTTCTTATATTCATAACGTCCCCATCAATGCTGATGTGGCTTATGATTTCAGGGAGGGCGATTTCGAAATAGCGTGTCCTGCATAATAATCTTGTACACAATGCATGCATGTATGCCCTGTTCATGGCACTGATATGTTAAAAACTTGTACTGTACATGTACGGCTTATGGANTTATATTCATAACGTCCCCATCAATGCTGATGTGGCTTATGATTTCAGGGAGGGCGATTTCGAAATAGCGTGTCCTGCATAATAATCTTGTACACAATGCATGCATGTATGCCCTGTTCATGGCACTGATATGTTAAAAACTTGTACTGTACATGTACGGCTTATGGAACTCATTAACGCATGCTGTGTGAAGCATGAAATGTAGCACTGATGTCGAAAAACAGATTTTCGAATACTCTGGGTTCGTGATCAAGCCATTTGGATGCTTTCACAAGAGCAGAAACACGGTCAAGCTCTGCACTAAGAGAGTAAAAAACTGTGCTGTTTAGCACCCATTTATTCTAGATGGTAAATCATGACTGTCTTCAAAACGTTATGATGATATATTACTTGAAACAACTTTGTGTTTCTCAAATTGAAAGAGACACAGGTGTGAGGTTCAATTAAACATCGATTTCCCATGGAACTGGCTGAATTTCTATTGCGGCTGATGGGGTTGTCTGGCAGGCAGAAGGCCTTAGTCCACGTGGAGCCAACCAACGAGTTCCACCGCCCCCGCTCTCCATATTCCGTACCAATGAACTGTACTCTAAATCAGTGCTACTGCAAAAGTAACTAGTTACCTTGCAGGAAAGGAAGGTTAGAAAAAGTCGCGAGAAGGAGAAGGAAACTTTATAGAGACACAGAAAGATAGTGTCCCCGCAGGCAGGCGGGTGGAGAGACATCTCTAGGTGGAATTTTTTTCATAGAGATTAGATAGGCTCCTCTTGATCCGTAAACTTGATATTTTACCTTCTCCGACGTGATATACCCGCTCGACCTCCCCTCCCCCCCCCCCTTTTTTTT